>CM053509.1:64363887-64522102 GCA_028627145.1 Eidolon dupreanum
GTATTACTTTGTTTTTTCTCTTAGGGTTATTTTTACTTTAGGCCCAAGTTCATTTTGTGGAGTAAATGGTTCTCTTTAGGTTACTCTCATTTTAAGTTATCTAGGAATGGTTTGAGTAGCAGTACCCTTGGAATCACACTAATACATCTGTAGACCAACCTTGAACTTTTTAAAAGAGGGGCATGAATTACTGTCCAAAGAATATATCTTTTCACTCTTCTCTCTTGCGGAGTTAGTCTTTTTGGAAATTTCCTCCAGAAAATGGCCATGACTGAGAGCCTTTAGGCCAGGAGCCTCTCCTTTATCCCAGAGCTGGAATATGAAATGTGCAGGGATTTATGTCCCTGGGCCATAAAAATAGCCAAAGAGGGCTGGATAATGTCTGCCCATGTGACCTGTGCCAACATGGATTTAAGGAAAACCCAACCATTCTTTTAGCCAGCAGCGCAGTCTTGCAGGCATCGCAAGCCTGTAAGGTTTACTACTTTATTTTAGATCCATAATAAGAAGTAGCCCACTGCAGAGCTGACACACATGGAGCCCTCATGTGCCAGGCACAAGGCTGAAGGCTTCACATTCGTTATTTCATTTAATCCTTACAACAACCTGTTAAGTAGATAACCACTTCCGTTTTAAAGCTAAGAAAACAGGCACAGAGAGTCAGTAACTTGCTGGAGGCCACCCACTTAGTAATATTAGAGCTGGAATTTGAAGCAGGGCAGGCCCTCCTTGGACTACTCTGATTAACCATAATGCAATGCTGCTTCCAGTAAACCACACCAGAGGGCACCCTGCTCATGCTCAGTCCAGTTAAAGGTGTTGTGTTTTATTTTTCCTCCTGGGGTGGGGGTGGAGCACAGTTCACACATTCTTTTTTTCCCCACAGTTTCTTCCTGTCCAAATGCTGAGGCTCCTTCAGTATCAGAGAATTTCAGACCGATGTAAACATGTCCATCAGTATCAGTCACTGTAATTCCAGTTCTAAAAGAGCAAAACTCCCCAAAGGAAGCCACCGTACTACGAATAAAAAAGCGTGTTCAAAAGCAGGAACTGATTTTTTCTTCCCGGGGCAGTAAAAGAAAGGATTGGTTTTAAGGAAAAGTAACAGAAAGTTTCAGGCTTCAGTCGCCAAGGATATATTTTAATTAGAATATTTGGCGCATATGGTCTGAGCATTTAATAGGAATTTTTTTCAGAAATTGTGAATCATCCTAGCTATGTTTCGGGTCTCAGGGTAAAACTGAGAATTCACGGGCTTGATTTTCTTCTTTCCATGTCATCTGACGATACAATGTCATAAGACGAGGGCTCATATCTAATGTTGACAAGCGACTCCTGGGACTCACAGGACTGGCGATTCTTGTCCAGCCTCTGACACATTTAAGTATGAATGTGTGATGAGGCCAGGCCCCATTTAAACAGCCATCCTTGAGCTGGTTGAGCACATGAAAATAAGAAAAAATAAATGTTCTATTAAAAAAAAAAACTTCACTCCATTGGAGAGAATCAATAAGATTCAAAATGTCTATCAGACACAATGTGAGAACAGTGACCACACACCTCAGCAGCTGACTCAAATCTCTTAGGTCTGGCCACTGGTTCCTGTGGGACTGAGGGAGGCAAGGCAGCTTTGCCCACTAACCTACATCCACCAGTGTACAGTGGGTTGGACCACCAAAGCACACCCACCCCCTGAAGACCTGTGATGCCCAGGACCATGACTCATCAGCAGAAAGAAGAAAATGTGGCAGAAAACTTTAGAGGTGGGAGGTGGGTGGGAAGTGAAATTATGACTCAGGAAATCCTGAGGCTCCAGATGAAGCTCAAGGGAGAAAATATAATGGGGGTCAAGGCAGAAGGTTACATTATAGCAGTCGTTGAGTTTAAATGCACGTATTTAATTTCCTTGACAGCTTCAACTTGCTGGTCTAAATCTAGTAAGCATCTAGGGAAACCAGATGCCCCACCACCCGTGGCCTGCTGAGTTATTTTTTTCTTTGCAGGACACAAGATGATCAGAGACACCAAAAAGGCAAATTTGGGAGTAAAATGCGTGGATTTTGAAAAGCTTCTCAAGTGACAGACAGCAGCCAGGATGGAGGAACTGCCATAAGCTGCTATAGAGCTGTGTTTTATGTGTAGGTAACACCTTAGAAGGGTAGCTAAAGCAGGATTTCAGAAGAGGCAGAAAACAAAAAGGGCACAGAAGGGAGAAAGGTGACCTCTCACAAGGTTGGGGGTGGGAGGTATAAATGAAGTTCGATTTTGTGTCAAGCTGGCTCTGGCTATACAAAATCTTTTTATGTGAAATTTCTGGATTTTCAAAAAGCAAACCAAAAGAAAATCCATCTTTTGCAACATTGTCTTAAAAGAGGACCGTTAGCACACTCACGTTTAGAGAAATAAAGTGAGACTTTCCTTGTAGGTGGGTAAATTGGGTTCCTTGACCCTATTCCAGTATGGCAGGGGGTTCCCCCATACCTACGAACAATGCTCAGACACTAGCAGGGTGTCAGAGAATTCAACTCAACTCTGACACTATCCACTGGAGATATAGCCTCAGATTCCACAGGTTAAAGGTTCAGTCTTACAAGATTGACCACCGCCCCCCCCCATCCCGCCCCATATTTCAGATGCCAGAAGCAAGCCCAGGTTCCCTGTGCTTTTGACCGACTGGCCACATACCGAAGGTTTCAACGAACCCCTCCAACTCAGAATGACAATCACAAATCCAGGTTGTCACTTATATTTCTGACCAGCTGGCTCCAAATCAGAGGTTCCCACAACCCACTCCTCAGGTTTGATTAATTTACTAGAAAGACTCACAGAACTCACCTCATCCTCATTGGTTTTTGTGGATGCTTCATTACATGGTCATGATTGATTAATCGTTGGCCATTGGCAATTGATTCAACCTCCATCCCCTCTCCCCTCCCCAGAGGTGTGCAGGTGCTGGGGCTGAACCAATCCTCTAATCATGTGGTTGGTTCCACTGGCAACTGGAACCCCATCCTTAGGTGCTTTCCAAAAGTCAACTCGCTAACATAACAAGAGACAACTTTCCCACTCTCAACACTTAGGAAATTCTAAGAGCTTCAGGAGCTTTGAACCAGCAATTTCTCATGTCTCAAGTCTTTATATGTCTCATGCTCTGAAAATGGCCCACATGAGGCATTTTCTAGTCTCACTGACCCCTGGAAATACTGTTACCTGCCTAAGCATGTCTAGAAGGACAAGAAAATGTTACAAAGTGACTTAGGGGGCATCCAGGGGCATAGCTCAGCCCTTTTCTTGATGCCAGCTATGCGCATTTGCATGTGAATGTGCATATGTGAAGATACCGCGCAGGCTTGCCCATGGCAGGAGAAGATACACAGAGAACAATATCAACAGGGAATAATGAAACTGAGGGTCTTCATGATTTCGATTTAATTTGTGACTAGAACTTTAGAAATCATTTATTTTCTTCTGGCCCCCTCTCTCTCTCTAGATTTCTTATGTGTTAGCTTCTGAGCTCTGAGGTGGAATGACCCCCTTGAAACCAGATAGAGGTACATTGTACCTGACCTCAGAACTGTCCTCAAGGCCTGAAGAAATTATTTATTACCCTTATATCACCTCTGACCAATTAGCTCCCAGCAGGATCCCAAACCCCTAACCCACAAATCTTATGATTTTGCCTTATATAATCTATAACCTACACACCACTGCGGAGGGAGTCGGGTCTTTCAGAGCATGAGTTTGCCCATATTCTTGATTGGCTAATTTTATAATAAACAATTTCTTTTCTTCACTGCGGACTCCTACTCGTGCATTTCTTTCTGCCAGTATGTGCAAGTGGATGGACTAAAATATTGGGGTTCGATAACAATAACACTCAAATATTTGCATTTCTGTTTGGAATTTATTTTTGGTATTTACCCCCCCACCCCTACCCCCAGCCCTCTCCACTTCTTCTTTCTATGCCACCCTTACTTTAATCTGCTTGTTTAGGCAGATGATGATTATAATGTTCATAGTTTTCTTAAACATGTTCTCATTGATAACAAGTGGAAAAGGCACCATTGATTTTTCTCAAAACACTTATCATGTTAATCCACCCATAAAAATTGAGAGTTGGTTGTGATGTAATTGCTAACAAAAATTATATTAAGAAAAAGATCATCTTTGCAAGGCAATTGGTTTATAATTAGTTCACAAGAACTGATGCCTTTAAATACATAATTACCTTAAGGCTGGTCCTCATCTAACCAAACCATCTCTCTATCCATTTTGTCTCTGAAAAGCAGACTGCAGTCTTGCCTTCCACCTGCAGTCCTCCCAGGAATATTTCAAATTCCTGACCGGTTCAGTGTCCACGTCAACACAGAGATGGCTATTATGCTATAGTAGCCACCAAAGTTAGTTCCCTTGAAAACAAATGGGATGATGCAATAAGTTGCATTTGCTTTTAAATAAAAATAAATCAACATAATTTGATTAAGTCTTCTTTCCAATTTAACAGAAGCTAGCTTTATAAAACTGAAGGATAAGGGTGTATGCTTTTATAAGTACTTGAGTTGAGCATGTCACTAACATCAGCGGATGGTAAACTATTAATTGCCTTAACTGCTTCACCCAGGCGAAGAAAAAATTTAACTCTTGCTGGATAGAATCTCATTATCATAATGCTACCCAACTTTATTATAATGCTAATCTTAATTCTTGGTCTCCTGAAAGCACACAAGATCTTCCCATTAGCAACAAAAGTGCAATGATGCCTACTTATTTGGTGTTTTATACATTTCATAAAAAACTGAGAAACAAACTTTCATCACAGAGTTAAAATATTTAATGACAAAATTAGTTTGCTGTTATACTGAATCATGAGCAGGTGTTACTTGTCTCTGAAAGAAACAAAAATTATTTGACACCTTAGAGAGCTTCTGAAGAATAACTGTACAACAGACATCAGCAGTGTCACAATTCTAAAAATTAAAAGAGAAATCTATATTTAATATCCCATATTTAGGGCATTCTGTAAATATTTTTACATAAATGCACAACCTTTGCTAGCCACAAAAGTAGTATTAAAACAGATTTCACTGTAATTTGAAGTCTAACACATCAACTTAATTTTTTCAGAGCTTAAAAAAAGTTAACTACTGATCTTGTTACATTTTACAAATACATTCTTTAATATGAAACATTAACCTGAATAACTGTATACTTCCTGTACACAGATATCTAATAATACTAGCGAAGAATACTACAACTACGTTCCAGGAAGTGATAACACTGGGAAAGTTCTTTTCTTTATGCATTGTCAATACAATTTAAAAAGTCCTTCACAGAAATATAGTATCCTGAAAGCTCATAGTGAAGTGCAGAAATAAAAGGAAAGGGAAATTAAATGTCTTCTAGCAAAGCGAAACCAAATGGATTGGTCCCAAAAAATGTGAGTCATTTTAGCAATTTTCTCTAGGTTAGATTGTATCAATATTTTGTATTGCATCACCTTCTACAAAGGGTGCTGCAAAGAACTTCAAGTGTCATCCCAGGGTTCCTATGCAAGAGGTCAGGATGTCCAGGAGGGTACAGGGATTGCTGTTCTGGCCTCTCTGTTGGGTGGAGGCCCACATAGGACTTTGACACTGGGAGGTCAGGGGCATTACCACACCCTGAAAGCAAATCAATAGAAGAAGCTAATAATTATTCAGATATGCTTTCTTCTAATCCAGCCTATTTCCAATAAGACTTAAGTCTAAAAGGATAAACAGAGAGTGAGGAAAGCGGGCAAGATGTGGAATACTTATATTTACGAAGAGTAACTACCATAATTCGACCAGGGAGGAAGAAACTCAAATTTCACAGTATGCTTATGACCTCATCCTCTGCTACTCTAGAAGCAGCTCTGCAAACACTAATGTTAGATAGTTGGCAATAAATTGTATTTTTGAGTTTGGTCTATTGTCAGGGGTTTTTGATTTACCCTTTCAATTATTTATATCAACTATCTCTGAAGCTAGAATCCAATTTGGGAAGATGAATCTCAATCTGTCTGTCTCTCCCTCCCTTCCTTTTTCCCTCCCTCCCTCTCTCCTTCTCTCCCTCTTTCTCTGTTTTCTGAATTGAGGTCTGCAAACAAAACCTATTTGGAATGATATTTTGGGCTTTCCTTAGAAATTATAAATGCCTTTAATGGTACTCATCAGATAATAAGTTTTTTTTCTTTAAACTTTTTGGCCACCAAAAAGAAAGTACAAAATATTATAGTAAACTTATATAGTCTTCCAATAAATTTTACAGAGAGTTCTCTTGAATTGGATCATCTCCCTAAGAGGATTCAGAAATTTGTCTCCAACAAATCCCATCACCCTTTTGATATGTAGTGCCTAAGATATTTTTTTTTCCCTAATAGCCCAACTTTCTATCTCCCTGGGAACCACTTTATCAGGAGAATTTAAGTGATTTAAATGAGCATAAATAATTCCAAAATCATTTTACACTGCTATGTAAGAGGCTACAATACATGTAGACTCAATTGGCTCAATGAGTAGGAAGGAACAGAAAGGATCCTGAAGATTCAAGCAGCTTAAGAATCAAGGCGCTGTAGTGGGAGGCTGGCAATGTGCCTGGGTGAGCAGCTTGCCTCCTGTTTCAAGAATACAAAAGCATGGCTCTTATTTACCATTTTAACCTTCTAAGAAACAAACTCCTAGACTTTAAACCCAAGACTACTGTGGGTAATACAAAATTGGGTGTGTAAACCAATGTTTTTCAATCTGACTACAGTGTAAAGGCTTCATGAGTATACTATTTTATGTCAGGCTGGGCAAGCTTCAATTGCCATGAACTATAATTTGTCAAGAAACTCACACTTTAAATTACATTAAATAAATAGATATCAATAACAACATCAAAAGTTCCAAAAATCAGATACCAAGAAACTAAAAGCCATTTCACAAGGACATTATGAGAGTATCTCTAAAATAGACATGATTTTGTAAAAAAAAATAAAGAAGAAAGATTTTAAATGTAGTATCTTTTCACATCATTTACACAGACCTTTATCTGGACAAATCAATTCTTGGTGAAAATCTAAGCTCTTTTCAATACCAGCTACTGGAATTTGGGACAATGACAAAAGAAATAAACAGCCACGAATGTACAGGTTTTTAAACAGGCTTTTTCTTAGTCTTTAATCTCAAATTTTAAATCTTCATATGATAATTCCAAATAATCAGCCTGGAAACAGGTAGTGAAAATATTTAAACTGTAGCTCAGAAAAGAGATTTCTATCTGTGATTCTGATTTGTTTTTTTTGAATGCTAATGATGGCTCATGCAAAAGATTACTATATAAAAAACAAAATCTAAGACTGCTGTTTCCCCTGATAAACCCAATTGTTTTCCATAATATAGATTTATGTCTCAGGATACAGAATCTTAACCTTCAAATTAAGAGTAGCTAGGAGGCTGAGTGAAACCAATCAATCACTGCTTGACTTTTATTTCCAACCAGGAACAATAACATCTGATGTCACCATATTAAAATGTCTTCCTGCTTAATATCAAGAAAAAAAATTCATGATGACAGTTTAGACCCAACTCAGTGTAACATTTGGTCCAAATTTCATATTCAAATTACCCCCCAAAAGAAAACTTAAGAAAAGGGAAAACACATGAAAACATATACACACACACAGTGGGAAAAGACAAAACAAAATGAAGCCATTGCTATTACAGCACTCTTAGAAGGATCATTAGGGAAATGTATAAACACAACATCTTTTTTTTTTTTTATATTAACATCTGAAAAGGAAAAACAAAAAATCTAAATGTCCATATATTGGAAATAAGAAGCAACTGGAGGTCCAGAATTCTTGTAAAAACTGCTGAACAAACTCTTCCTTTTCTCTTAAGAGGGTCATCAGGATAGGCAGTTCCTCAACATTTGTGCTTCATGGCAAGCTAAGGAGAAAGAGGCATGAGAAAAGGGAGACATTATTAGCAGAGGGGAGAGAGAATTCACTGGGCTGCTCCTTCCCCACGTCCACGATGAGAAGCTGCACCAAGATTCTGCTTGCTGGGGTGGATCACCATCACTATTCACAGTGGCATCCAGGAACCACGCAATTTTTTCTCCAAATCTTCCATGGAGCGCCATGTTTGTTACTCCTTACAGTGTTTTTGTTAGTGTATGTATCCAGGTGGGGGAGAGTGCTGCATTGTGGTGTTCCTTCATCCCACTGAAGGAAGGAACAAATGGAAAAGCCAGTACATGGGCAAAATGAATGACCAACCCTAGGGGACAGGTGGGGATATAAGAGCAAAGGCCTCTGGGCTCCTAGGTTACTCGTCATCTAGGAAACCCAACACTCCTCGAATATATGTATTTACTGACATCCCGTAATGTATTAAAAACCAGTAACTCTAGAGAAATGATCTTCAATAATCCACTCGATATCCAGCCTGGACATCTGCCCAAGTCCAAAGCACTTGATTAAACTGTGTTACTGACCAGGGCTGAACAATGGACCAAGTCCAGATCTTGGTTTACTACTCCTCCCATTGGTATTTGAGAAATGTGGTTTATAAATGGAAACAGCTACTACCACTGTATCATTCAACAGCTTCCCAGGCCCAGCTGGAGCCCCTGATGATATATTGAAGGAAATGTATGCAGGTACAGGACATAAACATCTGACATTGCTCTCCTTAGTCAGATCCTTTCCATGGAGCGCATACACTGATGTGAATCAGAAGGCAGAGTTGAGGTTGAATTGTAATTCCTCATGTGCCCAGAGTGAGATATCAGGGATTAATCCCTGAGGTTGCGGCTGGAGCGACGGTGGGTAGGTAGGTGGCAGAGTTCTACATTTGAGAATGGTTTTTGAGCAAGGAGCAGATGATTCTCTGCAGGCAATAACTTTGTAGAAAGCCCTGTCATCTGCATTATGACCAGGTTCTCGGCCCTTGAAGTAGCAAGGGGAATTACTGTGATTCCACCCAGTGGTCCTCTGCATCACGCTGGAAGATGTTGATAATCCACTTCTCCAGTGTAACCTGGGGCAATTCTAGGCTTCCCCTCGCCTTCTTGATGTCTTCAACAAGAGAGTTACAACTGGGAGGGAGGGTGCCACCTCAGCTAGGCCACCGCAAAAGCAGCACCGACATTTCTCTTGCAGCTGGTGCACCTGGGCCGAATCAGTATGTGATGGAGAGGGGACTGTGGGCCTAGCCCTTCTGTTGCTACACTAATCTCTGCTTGGGTGACCTTAGCGTGGTGCCTCTGCCTAGTGAGGACAGCCTAAGTGAAGACCTCTACAGGCCTGCGGTGTTGAGTATAACAGTCAGTAAACTGTCGGACAGTGTTTGTGAAGTCCTGAGTATGGCCAGGTGGCTAATAACTGCTGACCTCAAAGAGCTTATAGTCCTGGAAACACAGTGGGTAAAAATGGCAGGGCCAGGGCTCTCCCTCTGATCTGTCCCACTCCTTGGTCACCCTGAGCCCCTCTGCTGTATGGCTCCACTTCTTGCTCTCTGTCTCTAGTTTTTCTACATTATTTAGCAACGTAGAACATTCAAATCAACACAGAGCTGTTAAGAGTTGTGCATAATGAATAATAATCATAAATATTTGATTGGTGTTGCGGTCCTGTTATCCACTGAGCTGTTAACCTTCAACTAATGGGCTTGTGCCAATTCACCCAGTCACTAATCCTCAGCAGTGATAGTGCTGCTGCTCACATCAGGTCCTAGTTACCCTCCAGCGTCTGGACCCCACATGAAGGGGGCGCCCAGCCAGGCGGGGCGTGGCCAGCTCAGCTTTGCAGAAATGCAACTGGATTGGACAGTTGAGGTATTTTTACAGAAAGTGAAATCATTTTCGTGCTACCTAGGGTTTTTTGTTTTTTTAATTCCCTGGTTGTCAAGAGCGTTAGCATATGAAAGGCAGGGTACAGTTGCTTCCCAGTTACAAATCTATCGAATGACCTTGAGCTCTTAAGTCACAATTGCTCTGTACCTCATGTCTATAAATATCATCTCTAACTCAAATGCTTACGGACCAATTTAGAAGTCAGAATTTCTATAGAAGAGGAGTTTAAAATTTCCTTTTGATAAATTTTGTTTTCTTAATGTCTGTGGAAAGCTTTCTCTTTCAAAGTGGGTAAACTACTCCTATATAAATAATACTAGTGATAATTATAATTAATGATAAATCATTATTTATACTGGGGGGATTCTTTAAGAGCCTGGACTCTTGAGGTGCCTTCTGGCTCAGAGACCTAAATAAAACACACAGAATAAGGACAGAGGCGGCCATTTTCTGCTAATCAGAGAAATGCCACTCACTGCTCCTTCCCCGACAAACGTGGGCTTGTGCAAAACAGAGCATACCACCATTCTTCTCTGTGGAAAATGTCATCTGAGGATGTCAAGGTGTGGGTCCCGCTGGAGCTTGCTGACTCACCACCCATGGCGGATGTCAGAGTACTGCACACACTGCAATGCTGTGTTTTTTGGGGCAGGGGAAAGTGAGCAGGCCTGCTCTGTGGCTGAGTTGTATTTTCCTAAGGGCTGAGACTGTGCCAAGCCCACAGCTCAGGAAGGAACCATTCTTCCTTAAGTCAGGCCGAAGTGAGCTGGGGGAGAGGGAGTGCAGGGACATTTTCTATCTGCTCTACAGGAGACAAGCACCCACATATCTTGATGGCAGAGTCGTGCAAAGGTGATCCACTCACTAACATACCTGGGTCATTGCAGGAGTCCTAGAGAAAGTTATAAAGCTGGAGATTCTTTTCTACTGCAATCTAGAAAGGTGGGCCATACTCTCCAGCTGCAGTGGTGTGCCCTTGTTCAATCAGGAACCATGAAAGAACTGTCACCTGCAATTGCTGTCCTCTGCTCAGGGCTTTGACATGTGTACTGAGTCTCAGCTTGTAAATACAGCCCACTCTTTATGAGTCAACACAGCCACATTTGTCAGGGGGACAGAAGGCCTGGCTTCCATTTCTGAACTGTCTCCTCACCAGCAAGTCTGGCCTGATGGGGGCTTGGCCGGTGAAATGACATCCTCACGGTCAGCCTACACCAGTGGGTATAAATCAGGAAGTCCTAGTCTCTGGAAAAATAGCCACACCTTATAAAAGAGGTCAATCTTCTCATTAGGAATACTGCCAGTGCCAGTGATTCATAAGCACACATCCCAGTTAAAACACACACACACACACACACACACACACACACACACACACACACACACACACACACAAAGGCAAGTCTGGCTCTCACACTCCGTCAAAGGCACTAACAGACACTGGTAGTCCCTTCCCCTCCCCCTCAAACACAGGAGGGGAAGTCACTGGCTGGCATCAATCTTCCTAGTGGTCAAAGCAGAGGCCCCTTTGCCTTTGGTGGCCTACTCTGTTTCTGATCTGATGGATCTTGTTTCAAGGGCCGCTCTGTGTTTAGAAAGCATCAGCACTTAGCAGGAGGCATTCTCACCCCTTTTTGGAGGGCGTATCTTCCCCTCCAATCCCTCTCACTGCTGTGTTGCAATGCTCAATTACATTTCTCCAACTCCCCACCCGCACCCCCCTACTGTGCTCGTTATGCAGCCGAATAGGGAAAGTTCAGCAGAAATCGTTTTTTATGGACATAATTATAACTAATATTAATTAAGATTTATATTTGGCAGGTATTGTGCTAATAGATTTATAGATTTAAATTCATTCAATTCTCTCAGTTCCCTAGAAGATAGGTACTATTATTAATTTACCTCTTTTTACTGATGAGAAAACTGGGGCTTAGAGAAATTAAGCACTTGCCCAAGGTCACTGAAATGGTAAATCAAATGCAAGATGTTAACTACTGTATCATACCGCCCTCTCAAACACTTAGCAAAATTGGCCACAGTATCTGGGAAACAGGGCACCTGGGGCCAAGAATTCTGGCCATCTGGTTAGGTTGTCCAGTCCAGTGTTTGCACAAGCTCCTCTGAGGGGGACGCCCATATGGATGACCTCCAGGTATTGTCTACTCCACCTTAGGAAGAGTGATTTCACAGACTTCCTTGGTAACGGGGCTCATGGTTTAATCATTAACCAAAACTCTTGTTTTAGTAGATTTTTATCAGTGCATTATTGATTGCTTTGTGTGGTAAGGCATAAAAGAGAATTGCCTGTACTATCACCCTTCCTGGACTTGAAGACAATTACAAATTATTCCCTTTAGCCTTCTCTTCCCCAAATCAACACTTATAAGTATTTCCCCAGACTTCCTCTGTCCCCAAATTCAACCCCCGCATTTGAATCACTAAAGTTACCATTGTTACAAATCAAACTGAGGCTGGAATCCCAGCATTTCCATCTTATCACCATTTCTACATTATGAAGGCTGGAGAGGGGACAAAGGGATGCTGTCTCTCTCCCTTTGCAACAACTGTGGCAAGTTGAGGGAGGCTCTGGGGTTTGAGGTTTCTACTAGGGCTGCCTGCATTTTCAGACAGATCTGGCCAATTTTCCTCCAGGGAACCCCAAACAGGCCCCCAAGGCAGCAGTGCAATAAGACCTCGTCCTGAGACAGAGAATTCATGACACTGAAACAGGTCTGTGCAAAGGGCATGCAGGAAAGAAAGGCAGGAAGCATCCACACAGAATTGGATCCATGGTCTGGCCCAAGCCTGAGCTTCAAGGAGAGGCCAGCTTGGCTCAGTTGGGGAGATTTTTCTTGTTATTTTTCAGGTTGTCCATTCTTGGTTCCTCAGCGGAAGTGGGGTTTTCTGTTGAAGCAAATTAATTTTTCCCCACAAAGGTCACTGGAAAAGTGTATCTGTAGGGCCAGATCATGAGTCTGAGATGCCAGCAGTTATCAGAGGAAGTTGTTTCTGGAAACCTCAATGTGAATCACTAGCCAGAGAAGAACTGCTCTTTGATCTGAAGCACGAAACATCAGTGAACCCTCTGTATCACCTGACCAACAGGGCCTCATCTTCCTTTTGGTTTGTGACTGCCTTAGATAGCTGGGTGCCAACAAAAACTCCCCTTTCCCCCTCTGAAAGGCACATTCTTAGGGAGTGTGTGAATGTGGATATGTGTACCTATGGTCATGGTCACGTGGGAACCTTGCAGGCAGCTCTGCACTAGTCCAGTCAGCCTTAGAGGTCCACAGCCTTTTGCAGAATGGAGACCAGCTCTGAGGTACACTGTGCCCTAGGACTAGTGCTTGCTTTTTGTATGGTGAAAAGAACACAGGATGCTAAGCTCATGACTAGAAAGGGACAGCAAAGAAAAGGAAGCACACGAGCAGCCCAAAGCTCTTTCAAGCACTGGCCAAGGGAGGAGGGATATTCTGGGACCTGACCTCTTCCTCTCTCTCTCATACTATTCCGTGAAATCCAAATCCTAAACTTCTGGGCAGGTATTAAAGATGGCCCACATTTTCCAAATCCAAGGTTAGACACAGGGATGAAAACGTCAGAAAGGGGATACCCAAAGAAACAGGTACAGGAGGGAATCTTTCATGACTCTGGTACTTACTAAATTGTAGATGGAAATTGTATGAGGCGGGGAAAAAGGCTTGGTTTTGTATCTGCCATCACAGGAAACAAACAGAAATAAAGTTTCTTGGCACAAAAGCTCCTTGATGACCCAGAGCCGATACCTCTGCTGTTCTGCTGGACTCACCTTGTGTGCAGTTTCCGCAAACTGCTGGGCGCTGTTCTTCATGTCCTCTGTCTTCTCCTCTGCTCGGCCTAACCGCTCCCCACGCTCGTTCAAGGCCTGGCTCGCTTTCTGTACGGCGCTCGTCACACTATCAGCCGCTGAATGGAGGATGCTGTTTCCTGAAGAAGGACAGCAAGAGCATCAGAAGCTGGCTCGGCTGACCTACAGTGGCAGACCCCTGCCAGTGGGGAGCACCCTATGAGAACAAGGCAAGCAACACTATGGAAAGCCCCAGGGAACTAGGAAACAAAGCCACATTCCTTTTGATCAGGTCTGACTGACTTGCTTCTTCCTAAAAGAGAGTTGACTGCAGGACCTGGGCAAATACTGAAATCTTCTTTCACACTCCATAGCCAAGACACCTTTATGTTCTTGTGACATTCTGCTTGGGAGAGGCTCAGAAGGACTAGATCTACCCAGATTTAGGACTTGGCTTGCAAAGGTAAATGGAACTCCTGACACGTTCAGAGTATTAGGCAAGTTTAGTAAGACATATCTGGGTCTTAGGTGTATTTCCTCTTGACCTGGGGTTTAGGTGGTTAATCACAGGAAAACTGAGGACATAAAACTTTTCTAGATATAATACTCTGTATTCCTTCAACTCTTCCCTTCAATTTTACCTCTTCGTCCCTAAATGTATGGCTCCACGAAACAAGCTCTGATTCAACCTCAAAGTCCAGAGTAGATGTGTCAGCTCCCAACTTGAATCCTGAGCTGTGGTTTGGTTGCTTGGGTCTCCTTGACTCTGATCGCTAGCATATGAAATATGGGGCCTCAGTAATGCACTTCATCAGTGAACCGGCCCAAGAAGAAACTGAGCAGTCCCACATGATAATGAGAAACTTGAAAACCATCACGTTTCAAGGAGTTATGCATCCCTAACATCCTATTTGCCAGGACTGGGAAACAGAATTCAACAGTGAAGAACTGGTAGATGCACAACCCACTGAGAATGAGCAACTTGCAAATTGACAACCAAAGAAAATTTATAGCTGTATTTTGTTAGCACTGAGTGGAAGATAGTCAATGGCATTTTATGTAATAGCTTTATGTCTTTAAATAAGTTTATTACATCATTTAACATTGTACCTGGGATAAACAGATCTAGCCAGACAGCTTTTAATAGAAATGTAATTTCCTCTGGTCTCAGCTGCAAAGGCTTCCTAATTTCTCCTCTGTGGAATGGTCTGCGGTTTGCGGAAAAGGATCTCAGGCAAAGAAAGGGCCTGGCCCAGAGGAAGCACTTCATAAATTGTTTAACATTTTTCTTTAGGAGTGGATTTCAAGGGCTTCCACTATGCACTAAAGGAAGGAGAATGGGGTTAACTAAGTATTTATTACTCATTTGCATCAAGCACTCCAATGAGCCAAGATGAATAGGCACAGATTAACAGGGGACCAGAGGAGGTGAGGCTCTGGAGAAACCTGATTGAATGCAAGGATTAAAATGGAGGGTCTAGGTCTTCAGATTTAGGAGGAAAAATCTTGGTCACCCTTTGCCCTCACATCATACTCATGACTATAACAGCCTATCACCACTGCCTGCCATTTGGATGGCATTTTGCGATTATAAAACACCTTCACAAATATTATCTCATTTGACTGCCATGAAAATTCTATTGAGAAGGCTGAGACTAGTAGAGGTTAAGTGGCTTGCACAAGATCTTTTCACTAGGGATGTCACATGGCTAGCCCTGGAACCTGGTTTTCCAGCGACTTTTCCTTATTTTGTACCTTCCTCTGTGCAGATTTGGTGTCAGTCCTGGGATGCAGTAACTGTGTTAGAACTGTGAACAGATTAGCATAGATTGACAGGTTATTTCCCAAGGTAATGCCTGCCTATTCCTGCCCTGAAGGCATTTCTCTTAGTGAATGAAGAGTTACTGCCCTTGCTACATTGCAAGTCAAGTGCTCTCAAGAAGGAAGAGGGCAATGGGATGGAATGGGAGGATGGAGAGGGGACTGGAGAGTGGGGAGGAACAAAGGGAGGGCACAAGAAAAGCGCCCCCCAACTCATTCCTTCTTCTTTCTATGTACCCACAGGGAAAAGATGGCGGAAGGAATATGCAACATCACAGCTAGGAATAGCTGACATTAAAACAAAGAGATGTTTGAATTAGCTTTCATAAAATGAAAAGGGCATACAACCAGACTTGTCTTTTCCCACTGGAACTGACCCTCATGGTTTTCTCAAAGGTTAGACACATCTGTGTTTCTGAAATGAAACTGCTATGCATAAGCCATACTGCTTTCTTGTCATGACTTCTTTAACTTTATTCAGGATGTCAGGTAATAGTGTACCCTGTTTTATAAAATACTATTTAACCGACAGTCATTGTATCTAAAAGAGAACCAGACATTACAACTAAAAGAGGGAACCGAATGCTGTCTTCACTATTCAAAGATGACACTGCTGACCACTACCAGTAGAAAACCCACCTTTAGTTATCCTCAGGCATGTGGATGGACTTGAACAAATCTCATTGCTTCAGGTGACATGACCTCTCCTGGTTTTAATTCTACCCATAGTTCATGCCCAGTGAAGTCCTATCACCTTCATCAATCTTCAGGACAATCCTCTTCTTTCCTTCCTCTCAACTGTCTATATCTTTCTTGGGCACTTCATCAAGGACAGTCATGGGCAACTCTCCTACCTCATTTCTTCACCTGTAGATGCAATGACTTCCCAGATAGATTATAAATTCCCCCAGGTCACCATTTCACTCTGTTGACCATTCCCTAAATCTTGAATTTTTTCCTCTTGACTTGGGTCTCTTCTTGCTTACTTTCTTCTCTCTGGCATCCTCTTGCTAATTCTGTAATTCTGGGGTTTTGTTCTTAGCCATTGTATCTTATGCACTCTCCAGACTCTCCCTGGAACAATTTTACTCAGCTCATGGCTTCAATGACCAAATTTTTATCTTTAGCTAGGTTGTGCTGTTGAGCTCAAGATTCATATTTTTTTCTTACTGGACAACTCCAGCTGAGGGACCCAAAATCATCTTGAAATCAGTCTGTCTAAACCTGACCACATTATCTATCCCTTCACACCTGCTTTTCCTTTGGGGTCCCTGCTCAGTGACTAACCCCACTACCTGCCCAGCTTCTCAATTCAGAGGTCTGGAAGTCCAGTCTAGATTCCTCCCTCCCTTTTATCCCATACAACTAAGGGTCACCTGTTACATATCTCTCTGCTCTCTACCACCCCTCATCGTCTCTGCATTGATCCAGTCCCTCTCGTCCTCAGAGTTACAGTGACAACCTTTTGTCTAACTGTCTCTACACCTTTACTGATCTGTCTTCCACATTTCTACAGTAAACTTTCCAAAAGGAAAATATTTTCCCATCTCCCCACCACTTCAAGACAAAACTGAAACTTGTGCTCTGCTTCTCTCTCTCAGCTCACCTCTTAGAACCCCATCCACTTTCCCTCCTACCTAGATCCCCTAACCCCATGCCTCGACAAATTACCTAAATTTTCACAAATGTGAAACGGCTCATGTTTCCTTTACTTAACCTATATGCCTTTGTACTTACTGCTACCTGTCTGGAACTCTGTTTCTCCTGTTAGCCTTCCCACTTACTCCTAAGGGCTTCAATACATACACTTCAGACCCCTTTCCTAGGAAACCTTGTCATATCTGGCCCATCCTACACCTTGCTGCCCCCAACACACATATTATCTTGCATCTATTTCAAATGGTGTATTTATTTTCCTGAATGTAATTGCTGAATATCTCCGGTAAGCTCCTTGAGGGCAGAAACTGTGTCTTTCTCATTTCTGTATTTCCAATCCATAGCACACAGTAGACGTTTAATAAATATTAGTTGACTTAAAAGCAGGAAGTATATATCATCCTTTTTATGGTTTCTTTATGCTTTAGCAGAGAGTTGGGCATATAATGATCTAACTAGGTCCTGAAATTTTAAATATGCCAAATGACAAAAGGTTTAGTCTGTGTCTAGTGAAGTTAACTATCTCCTTTAGAGACTGTGCCAGAAATATAATGAATTAAGTCAACAGCAAAATACAAAAAAGGAAATACTTTTGCTATAGCAAAAGTAAAGGGGGAGTTTATAAAAAATAGGTTGTTACTAGCCTTAACTGTAAGCTATAAAAATGACGGAAGTTAAATAGTTTGATAAATCCAATACAAAAATGACAGTTGCCTGAACAGTTACTATTTCTAGATATTTGCTAAATTTGCTCCCCACAACCACCTTAAGAGATAGGCGTATCGTCAACTCCATTTTTACAGATGGGAGCAGTAAATGTCGAGAGGTTTAATGCGTGCCAAGGATTATACAGCAAATGACTACCAGCAGAGCTAGGTTTCGAACCCAGGAAGTCCAGCTCTAGAGCCTGGTCTCTTATTCACTGTGTTAACTGGCTCTCATGGGAATTTTCCTATACTGAGATTAATGACATGGTCTGTACTAACTGTATGGAAGAAGACTTCAGTGCAGTAGCCTAATGAATTTCTTAAGATCATGATACAAAACAAAACATTCTGCTCTTATAAGTTAAAAAAAAACTTACTGTAGAAACTTTAGAATAAAAAGGCAATAAAATTATGTCATATTCAATTTTTTAAGAGATAACCACGATTTTCACTTACAGTATATTTTATTGCGGTAATTTTTCGTACATCCTTTTCTAAAACATAGCTGAGACTATACTGCATATATTTAGTTTTATATCCTATTGTGGGTACTTTCGCATGTTATAAAAAATTATTTGAAAATACCTTTTATAATGGCTGCATTACATTCCTGTATTCAACTTTTGCCCTTTCAGACATTTAGTGTGTTTCCAAAAGTCTCACTTTACTTCTTGTATTTACACATGTGTGTGCGTGCACACACACACAGAGACATACAAAATTTTTGCTCTCATCTCTGATAATTCTAGAAATGAAACTGTGGTTCAAAGGACATATACAATTTTGAGGCTCTTGGTGTATGCTGAAAATTGTTTGTTCAACATTCAGAACTATTCATTTGAATGCACAGGCACTGTTATGTTGACACAATTGGCAGAATGACTTTGCGGGAGTGACTTAACTTCTCTAATCTTCAATTTCCTCATCTGTAAAATGTGAGTCGTGCCATCCACCTCAAGTAGCTATTATGGAAATGAAGACAAAGATGTATACAAACTGCCTGTAGGTGCTTAATGGACACGTGTCCTTCCACCTCTCTAAAACTGAATCTGTTCTCTAGAATTTTGGGAAAAAGTTCCCAAATGCCAATGTCATTGCATGTCTCCCTCTCTTTTCTCCTATCTCAGGGCTAAGAGTCTTGAGGCTCTCAGGAGACACTTCTTAGCCATCTTGTATACCTGCTGCGTGTAGCTCAGCATGTTGCTTAGAGAGGGTGCTGAACACATACTCATTAAATCAAGGCATGCTTTGTAAATAGAATGCCTGACTCAAAAATTGGGGCCTATCACATTGTGTTGAGTTAAACCTGGAAATAAAACGGTCTCCCATGGCAGAGAGAACAGTAAGTCTCTCTAAATAGACGGGAAGCATATTAATACCCAAATTTATTCATGCAGTCTAAGAAGAGGTTGTCAACCACAGCAAATAAAGTAAACTGCCTTTTGAATTACAATCTCTGGAGAGTGCAGCAGAGACCATTCTTACTTCATCAATGTTATATTCATACCAGTTCCACTCAGTATCTGCTTTTAAAAATATATATGCTGGTATCTTTTATGTTAATGATTTAGAAGACTGAGAGAGCAACTTAAGATAAAGCCATAACATTATATTCAGTCACTGTTTAAAAACACAATTAGAGATTTAAATGTGTAGAAATGAGAGAAAAAGAGTAAAATATATAGACAAGTAGCTATAGAAGAGAAAAGAGGAAAAAATATTTTTAAAAGTACACAAAACATGCCAATAGCTCAAATATCAACATAAATTCTTCCAGTCATTCTAGACTTCAGTTTGTATCTTGGTAATCAAAATTCTTAATTCTACAGCTGGTAAAAAGGCAATTTATATAGAACTTTCAGCAGCTACTTCCTATGTCAGATACATAGATAGATATTGGAAATGAAAAATAATTATCCTGTTTGGGAAAAAGACAGTGGAAAAATCATCTAAAAAATAAATGATCGATAAATATATGCCAATGTATGCTCATTTCAGAGCACTCTCTTAAAATGAAATCTATTAATAGTTTTACTTGGATTACTTCTATTTCATAATCAATTAACCATTTAGGAATAACTGTACAATAAGTACCATTTATTCAAATTAACTTAGAGGAAAATCAATTACGAAAATAAAAACTATATATATATATAAAGTGGATTTGGGTTCTAATATAATAAACTCAAAAATCGTCAGGGAGATCTATTATACTAAATGTGTTACTAGGTCAGGAACTTCAGTAACTCCAATATCACATGCCCAAAGTGTCTGGTAATAATTTATTCTTCGAGTAAATGGTCCCTATTCTATTTTCACCTGTGGTATTACTTTTCTTAGCAAAACTATTGTATGGTTTGACATAAGGTAAACCTAAGTCTGGTATTCGTGCCATTCAAATTAATTTTACTGATATAAATCTGTGAGATTCACCTAAGATTTTTTCTCCCTTTTTCTACTTCCAATATTCACTGCTCAGAGTCTTTACACTAAAGGACATATTACCAAAAGAAAAGTCTCATGAAGACCTGGTTCCCTAACCCTGGGGTCTCGTCTCAGTTCTAAAGCCACTCTGAATCATTTACACACTATCCTTCTATTAGGAATTACCATTCCTATCGGTGGTAATTCAGTTGTATGGTAATTGTGATGCTTCTAAGGAGATTCTGCTTAGTACTGTGACTTGCACTACACATTTTACAAATGAATAATAATTGAAATAATCATAATAATAGTATTAAGTTCCACTTCTACAAACAGAGTGATTAAATGCAAAGCCTATCTGATAAAACAAGTTGGTTCTTAATTCACAGAACTCCATTAATATCTGTGGGTAAATCACCAAGCTCTTGGAACATTACATTGACTAATCAATACCAATCACACTGTTACGCTTCAATGTTAGATGATGTCTAGGATCTTCTTGTAAGATGGAGATTCTTTCAAAAGGTTAAATTTTATTCATACTTTTGTGGTACTGACTGATCATATACATTCCGATCCAAATCCAGGTTATGTCTACAGTAAGCCTTTCTAAAAGAAGAATTGTGACCCCATGCTGGGCACACAGGCAGTGAGCCAGTCACTCACAGAAATAGCTCCTGTTCCCTGACTGTCTACTGTGTACTGGTGCTACAGTAAATTGTCAGATTCCTCAAAGGAATATATTCTTTTCCTGTTTTACCGTTAAAGATACAAGTGCTCAGGGAGGTAAAGTAGCTTACCCAACATCACCCAAATTTTGATCCCAAAGCTCTTTTTTATTATTTTACAATAAAAATTGTATATATTTAAGGCTTACCACATAATTTGACGTATATATACTACACAGTGAAATGATTACTACAATGAAGCTAATTAACATATCCATCTCCTCATGGTTACCATTTTTTCTTTTTTGTTTTGTGGTGAGAACACTTGAAATCTACCCTCAGCAAATTCCCAGTGTTCAATACATTGTTATTAACCATAGTCGACATGCTGTGTATTAGATCTCTAGACTTATTCATCCTGCATAACTTCAACTTTGTACCCTTGGACTAATATCTCCCCATTTCTCTCACATCCCTGCCCATGGTAGCCAGACACAGAAAGAAAAAAAAAAACAAACAAAAAACAACCTCCCACAAAACCCTAACATGATCTCACTTATATGTAGGGTCTAAAAAAGTCAAATACGTAGAAGCTGAGAGCTGACCCCAAAGTTTTTAACGACTATGTCAGTATTTCCCAAAGTGGTGGTGTGGTTTAAAAAAGTCCTACATAAAAAACTCAATTCTATTATAAAATGACTTATTGAAATACTGATCTAGCTGGCTCCTTTATTACACAACTTAGGAAAACCTTTAATATGCTAATGTAAATTGTCAGTCAAAAGGAGGTAGGGGTGAGAGCAGAAGAGATCTGTTAGCAGAATTTTCCAAACATATTTATTCACGAGGTCCTTGTGCATAGAATCTGCTTTGGGAAATGCTACAATAAACTATACTGACTCCTAAGTTAAAGAAAAAGAAAATAAATCCAGGCTGTCCTCCTAAGTTTAGTAATAGATGGACAAGTCATGTAATTACATTAAAAAAGGCTTGCTTTATAGAGGCAGTAGAACAGAGATAGCATGCTGAATGGAAGTTCCAGAATTATCTTCTGTCTAAAGTTGGTGGCTAATTTCAGGGACCATGAAGCTTGTTTGTTGCTTGCAGCTGGATGGCAAAGAAAAATGAACTCAGAGCTCAGGAGTGCTTTGTAAACCCATAAACTCAAAAGCCTACTTGAAGGATATCTTGGAGTTATCTATTGCTGGCATTGCCAAAAGAAGAAGAATGGACCATTCTGCCTTCTGTTGGTGAAGTTAAGGTAATTTAAGTGGAACCTCAGCCTGTTCGCAAGTCACAGGATGCTCCACAGCTAGGGACTCAGGAGGAAACATGTTGCTCCCCATCTTGTCCTACAGAAGCCTATGAATTCATACTCTCTTCCCAATTCACTGTCCCAACATTCCTGATGGCAAAGGTCAAACATTTAGGATTTTATTCATGTACTTTAAACACCTGAACTAAGGACATGTAGAAAAATTTAGCAGTCCTTTAATATTCACTTAAACTTGGTCTTATGAACATAATCTGAGTTTGGAGTATCAGCAGAATGAATATAAAAAAATTTCTTTTTGTTGTGTTTTGTTCAAAGAATACCAGGCTTTCGGAAGGGTGGCTGAAGTGCAACTTGAAAGAGGGAATCCTTGTTCTAAGGTTAAAAACTTCAAGTGGCTCTACATTTGGTAGAATGGATTTTGTTCCCTGTCTTTGGTATGTATAGTGACAAAGCAGCTATGATCTACGGCTCTCTGCTTTTATTACAGTTGGAAGTTGGAAGCCAGTGTCTTTTACTTTAATAACTATAATTTCAAGTCCTAATATGTACAATTTGAAAATCCTCTACAATGCTACTGGCCAAAGCTAATTCCATTCAACATGTGAAGCTTGCTACTTATTAGCCATGTGACGATGAACCAATAACTTATCCCTATGTGCTTCAGTCTGTTTCCTCACCTGTAATGGAGTTGGTACAAAGTTGAGGAATAGATGAGGTAATGTACAAGTGGGGCACTTAGAACAGTGTCTGGAATATAGCAGTCACTCAAATTTAGCCATTATTAAAGAGAAACTTCAGTTTTCTGGGACTACAGAGTCTTTCTGTTAAGCTTTCCATTTTAGCTCATCTTTCTTTCCCTAGTCTCATTCACCATGAACATTCTAGAAGGAAGACTCTACTCTCACTGTGACCATTCATTCTTCTCACCCACTTTGAATTTTTGGCAAAGTGGCTCCTACACAATTCTACCTCTCATCCTTACCAATGACCTATCAAGTTCATTGCCTATTTTAAGTTTCCTCCACCTGGCCACTGGACCACTCTGTTTAAAAAACTGCTCTCTCCCTTGGCTTCTATTACACACTATTTCTTGATTCTTGCCATCATTTTAATTACTATATATCAGTTTTATTCCTTTCTTGGTTAGGAGTATAAAGTCAGAAAGGTCTGGGTTTGGGTCTGTCTCTGCCAATTACTAGCTATGTGACCTCAGGTAAATTAATTAATCTCTATGAGACTATGTTTTCTTGTTGCATAATGGTGATAAAAAATGATACCTAATTTTCACAGGTGTTTTTTTGTGAGAATTAATTAAAATATACATATCATAATTTAGTGGGGCAGTATGAGCTCAATAAACACTGCATTAACAGTATTATCTGATTCATTCTGCACATTTATTGTAGAATAAACACGGGCCAGACACTGTCTATACTTTTCTGCTTCTCAAATTTTACCTGAATGTTAACCCATTGTTTCTCTCCCACCCTCCTCTTGATCTCCTCCCCCTGAATTCCCTGTGTTAGTTAATGTCCTTTCTGTCTACCCACTATACTAAGCTCAACTCATCTTTAACTCTAACCTCTTTGTCATATCCCACAGCCAGGTATTCATGCAACCCACGGCACTTATCTCAGCAAGGGCTCTTCACTCTGCCCTCAGCTCTATTTCCAGTCCCCACCAGGTCTTAATGGACCACCATAGCAGCCTGGTGGTTTTCCTGCCGCCGCTCTCAGTTCTCTACTACATCATCCTCCTTGCATGCTACTGACCTGATCATGCCCCTTTCTGATATCAACCCTTTGTTGGCTCCTCTATAACATAACACAACGAACTAAAGAAGGTCTTTCCAGATCTAGCATCTAGCTACTTACTTGCCACTCTCCACAGACTCCAATTTCTATCTACACCTCATTGTTTCTTGATAAATTTTAGAAAACTGTTCAAGTTTTATCGGTTTCTTACTATAGGTGGAGTATAGCATATGATAAACCTATTTGGAAAAAAATCGATGTGAATATAAAGCTTGACAAAGAACACTGTGTCTAGCTCTGTCCCTAAGGGTGTCCAAATATTAGCAACAGCACTTAAAAAAAAATTTTTTTTTGTAACATTAGCACTCAAATGCAAACCTAGCACTTAGATTTTGGTGTCTAACATGATTTTCTGCTAGAAGCAAAATTCTTTGGAAAGTAGCAAATTCTATGCCTTGAGGCAAGAAAACTCAGGCCTAAAATACCTTATTATTGCCAGACAACAAGGATACCGTCACAGATGGCAGAGATAGTGTTAAAAGGAACAAGAAGCCAGTTTAAAGCAGGTCCTAGGGATAAGTTGTGACATTTAGAACATCAATAGTAATAAAAGTTATAAGAATAAAGATGATAACTATAATTATAATATGTAATTATATAAAAACCTTACATTATAATATATACTTATATAATTATAATAATTTCATATAACTTGTGGAAGCCATAACTTGTTAATGATGACTTAATATAAATATAAAAAAATGACACTAAAATACAAAACTAGATGGACTATAATTGCTTTTTTTTATTGCTTTATTTTATTGATTTCAAGAAGAGTATTTTACTGATTTTTAAGAAGTAAGGTGTTTGAAAATATTTTAGTATTTTGTTTTTTCTTGTGTTTACCTAGATGTAAAAGTAAGATTTGTTTCTATCTGTGTGAGAAGCAATGGGTAAATACAGAAAACTATCAGTAAACCAGAGTTTCAGAAAGAATAGAAATTGTTCCAGAAAGGACTGATGAGGATCAAACGCAACTACTACGTAGAATGAGTGGTAATAATGCATTCTGAGGTAGGGAGTGCTTTCCCTTCTTTAGAAACTGACTATCTGTTCAGACTAGATCTCATATGCTAGGGAAGAAACCTCTAGATAACTTAAATTATAAGATATTAATAAGTCATCTGTATGTTTCCAATAATGCTAACATAGTAGGTCAATGTATAATAATGACATAGTGGAGGATTATGTAATACTAGCCAAGCAAAGCAAATGATACACTCTTCTGGGAAAAAAGTCATCAAGTTGAAAACACTGGACTCATGTAAAAACCATGGGCAAATAGTGCTACTGATATGAAACATGAAGTTCAGTTATAAAAAGGACCTCAGTGAGATATCCAGGAACTCAGGTTTGAATCACTTTGGGAGAAGAAACCAGGCCTGTGCCCTCACCAAAAACCAGTTGTTTGACTCAATTACAGTTAGATTCAGAAACTGATAAAACTCAATTTGTCTAGACTCAGAAAATATAAAAGTAAGCATTTTGATTAAATTTGACAGATCTGTAAAGAAGTAAAGAAATAATGAAGTCATAAATGATAACCCTGTTGTTGATAGTTGATACCTGTTTTAATATAATATTCTTTTAAGTGTGTAATTGCTATATTTTCATCTGTTTTGTCTATTTAAAGTATCTGAAATATTCAATATAATCAGTTTTATTAAATTGTGATTACAACTTAAATTCTTTACGGGAATTTAATGAACTTAGTTTGGTAAACAATGATTAAAAGTTTAAGGAAAGTTTATTTTTCAAGTTTTTTTTAGTAGAAATATTTAATAAATTGAGCATAAAACTGAAAATAAGTGTTTCTTCTTCATGTACAAAATCTCAACAGTTTTCAAGGAATATAATCAATATTCTCAAACATACAATTTCTTTTCTTGCCTCTGACCCATTATATACTCTAATTACTCAATCTGTGATGCCCTTTCTTTGACCAAATGGTAATTAATACTCATCAGATGTCACTCCACCTTTTCCAAATTTCTCTGCTGCTTTCTTTGTTTATTCATTAAATTTTTTTTTTGTCATCTATTTTTTTTTGCTGCAGGCACAGCAGCAGCAGGCTGGGAACACAGCGACAGGTAAAGCAGACATGCTTTCCCCACACAGTGTCCATCCCATGCTAGGCAAAGAATTTATAATCTAGAAACAAGAGGCAGGTTAAAACAATACATGTGTAGTTATATAAGTGTATGTGATGTGTGTGTGTGTGTGTGTGTGTGTGTGTGTGTGTGTGTGTGTGTGTGTATAATGTTATTTAAAAATCGCCAGGTAGTTAATGAATGATGTGTTGTGATAGTGAACTCAAGGGGAGGGGGACTGATTTAGCATCAGTGGGATAGATGGGTCTGAAGAGGTAACATGTAAGCTGTGATGTAAAGATACAAGCTGGGGCAAAGTCCACGAGCAAAGTCTTTTTAGAAAGGACAAACAAACAAACAACCCATATGTGTTCTAGGAACCAAAAGAAGACTCATATCGCTATAGGAGAGGAAAGTGGCTTGTGATGAGAATAGAGAGAAAAGCAGGAGTCAGATTTGTAGTGGCTTACAGAACACAGTAATGACATAGCTGTTAAGTGCAATGAGAAGCCACTGCAGTTTTAAAAAGGGGGTAACCTGGATGGAGATCATTTTTGAAATTCTCACTCTGGCTATAATTTGTGAACAGAAGTAAGAGAGAAAACAGAGCCAACAGTTAAGAAGCTATTGCAATCATTCAAGTAAGAGATAATGGTGGCCTATAATAGAAGGATCTTAGTGGAGATGAGAGAAGTGAAAAGATTTAAAATACTATGGTGGGCTGGATATGGGAGATGAGGGAAAAGGAAGAATAGCAAGTGAATCTGAAGTTTCTGATTTGAGCAAGAAGGTGTATAGTGACGCCGTATAGGAAAAACTATCAGAAAAACAGATTCCCTTGGCGGATGGGAAGATATGAGATTCAAGTATTTCATTGTGGATAATGTGATGCTTAAGCTGCCTGTGAACCATCCAAGTAAAGTCAATAAGGCAAATAGAGATTCCTGTATGAAGCTCCAAAGAAAAGTCTGGGATGGAGATAAAATTTGTAAGTCAACAGCATAGAGAGAAAATGGGAATGGATAAGCTTACCTAGTGAGCGACACTAAAGAGAGAAGGGAGAGGGTTTGCAAACCCTACCTTTAAGAATTTTAGTGTTTAGAGTAAGGTGAAGGTAAAGTGCCTGTGAAGAACTCTGAGAAGAAACAGCTTAAGAGGCAGGAGAAAAACCAAGATGAATTTGGCGCAGAGGAAGTCAGGACAACCCATCAAATAGGTGGCTACAGGAGTGCAAAGTCAATTCAATGGGGGGAAAAATAGTGTTTTCAACAAATGGTATTGAGACAACTAGAATCCACACACAAAAAAATAAAGTTGGATCCTACCTCATTCTGTATATAAATTTAACTCAAAATGAATCAAAGACCTAAACATCAGAGCTAAACTATAAAACTCTTAGAGAAAACATAGGCATAAGTCTTCATGACCTTATATTAGCAATGGTTTCTCAGATATGACACTACACCAAAATTACAAGCAGCAAAAGCGAACAGTAGATAAAGTGAACTTCACCAAAATTAAAAAGAAGGTTTTGCTCCCTCCTCCAAGCTTTATGAGCACTTTATTCGTGCCTTTATTACTATATTTAACACATTATAATTATTGATCAAAGTGTTTGTTTAGCCAATTAGAGTGTTAATTTCTTAAATTTCCTTGACTTTCTCCTCTTCATTTCTATACTTGGTGCCAAAGAGAGTACTAGATCCATATATCACATGTATTATGTGGCTGGCCGTACTGTATGAAAAGAAACATATATTTAATACTATAGGAAATAAGAACATAAAGTGTAGAAAATACAGAGAAGGGTCACCAAGGAGAAAGATAAGACTAGTTTATTAACATGAGATGGGAAGTTAAATGATGTCAGATTAAGACAATAAAAGGTTAAGTGGTTTGAGGCTCTAGGAATAAAGGACAAAGTCTGTGGTTGAATATCGTTTACAATAAAAAGAAACAAATTTTCTGTGCCCTTTGACTTAAGAAAATATGCTGCTACATTTAGTATGTGTCCAGCTCAAATTGGTTCTTTGAGATGTTTTACTTCAAACTAATTCGAATTGTGTGCCAAAATTACTGCCATTAGTAATTAAGCTCTTTGGGAATTTAGCAAGACTTCCTCGTGTAAAATGAGCAAACACCTATTGCTTTACATTGGAAAGCAACTTAGGGATCCTCTGGTTCCTGGAAGAAAACTGTGGTCAGAGGGGTGAGTGAAAGAATTTGCTCTGGGTCACATCCCATGTAATAGCAGAGCTGGCCCTAGAATCCGTTTTCTGACCTGGAGCTCAGAGAGGTGTTCTATTCACCCATGGTCAAGATTTAAGAAAAACACACCTGGGAACTGAGAAGGGAAGGTGAGAATCTGGCCACTGATTTCCTTAAAACAATCCATGATCATGATCCCTTTGGAAAGTGTTACCCTGACCTTTTGGAGAACTTCGCCCCAGTGAGCATGTACACATACACCAGTTTGTGATTTTAATATATAACGTTAACTCAGCTTTGATATCATATTCATAAAATCCAAGGGAAAAACCATACACTTCAAGGAAAAGTGTATACATATCACCAGGGATATCTCACATGGTCCAAAAGACTGCAGAAGTATGAAGAAAACTTTCAATCACTGAACACTCTTCTGTCTGACAGTGCAGTCCTTAAACTGGCAATGTGACTGGCACCAAAGGATACAGGGGAGACCTCTTATCTTGAGTAGGAGGAAAGAGACAGATGAACTTTCACAGACAAAGATAATCTGCTAAATTTAAGGTGAAGTATGCTGAGTATAACAAAAACTGTCTATTATAGTCACCAAGGTCACTTTACTGCTGGACTAGGTCATTATTGCTGTAGTTAAATCCTATTATTTGGGAGATAATAAAGAGAATCAAGCCAGTCTGCAGTTTTAACCTATTTCCTTTTATAACATTGGCATCTGAAAATTTCAAAGGTTTGGTCAATTATGCTTCAGATATTGTCGTCAAGGGCAACAGAATTAAGTATATAGTTCATTGAATTATAGCCTTCTTTTTCTGATTCTGTCCCATGCTGGCACCCAAATGAACCTGAGAGTCACTGAATTTCTTGTTTTAATTTGATGAGTGAGAAACCGACAATCTCACCTAATAGACAGATTGATCATATGGTAATAAACATGGTGATGATTTTTACCATCTCTCTAGTACAACACTTTGAAACTGTCATAAAATCCCAATGCATTTCATAATTATTCATTAGTCATTCTATGGTCTTAATGTATTTTTTTTTTGATTACTAATGAATTCCTGTGACACATTTTACTTCCTAGGAAAGATGCTCTGAAAACCCCTGCCAACTGGTCATTAAAATCCACTACAATTATCATCAATCAAATAAAATTACTATCAATTACATAGTAGAGTTAATCCACACTGCACCATTTTAAACACAAACATTTCAATACATATTAACGAGATACAAATTGAAGGAAAGAATGCTCAATCAACTGAAGATCTATAATCAAAGTTACAGATGCAACCCATTTCCTTTTGCACTATTATTATTAGGGGCTGTGATTTGCTAAGTGCCTGCTATGTGCCAGAAACTGTGCTAAATGCTTTGTATCCATATTTCTATAAACCGTAGTGGCTACCTTTTAAAATAGATATTATTATTCCCCTCTTAAAACTGATGAAACTCAGAAACTTACCTAAGATTATACTGCTAGTCGGTGATAGAATCTTAATTTAAATTCAAGTCTGGTTGACTCTAATGTCACTATTCTTTTTTGTATCATGAGAATTTCCAAAGTTTTTTAAGGGTACCAAATACCAGGAGTAGATTTCCATTTGTCCCATCCTCATGATGTTACTCTTAAGCTTAAGATATGAGTATGGCATCCACATGTTGTTTTCCTCTACTTGGTATCTCCTCCCCTTTTCAACAGTTTGGTCACTAAGCCACAATCCTTCTCCAGGAATCTAGCTCTGACTCCCTGAGGCTGAGTGAGAAATTCTGTCAATGCTTCCAATAGCACCCTTTGCATTTCTTTAATGAAATATTTACTATAAGACACCAAAACTACTGGTTTACATACATGTATGCTTCATTAAACAAGGAGCTTCTTAATCACAGGGGGTATCCCTTTTTTTTTTTCAGCATCTCCAGGCATGACATTTATCATTTAGTAGGTGTTCAATAAATGCTTGTTGAATATATAGTGAATTGATAAAGAATGAAAGATTTTTGGTTTTATGAAGTTGCGATGAGGTTGCTACTTATGCATAAATTCTTATTTTCATTGCTATTCATCTTACATTGTGCTATTCTAATTGGCACACAGATAGGATTAACTTCTGGACATACTGAAATAAAATTCCAGTTATACAGCATTTTTATAAATTGTTGTGGATTTTTTTATTCTCTCGGAGATATAATCATGCATAAAATGCAGATTTAGGATATTTGATTAATATGAAAAAAGTTACTTTCAATAGAAACAGCACTGTTTCCAAAATTGTTGTAATGGTTCTGGTAGGAAAAAAAAATGATGCACAACGTGAGTGAAAACCCAAACAGATTTTGCTTCTTCCTTTGTTTACTCTATTTGGAATATGAAGAAAGGCATGTTTTTCACACCTCTTCTGTTTAAATACCACACTTTTAAGAAGGATTAAGCATTGAAAACTCAATTTAGAAGGATAAACTTTTAGTATATTCATCCCCAGACAACCTACGAGTTAAAATATTAACAGAATCATATCTAAAAGATAAAGATTTCCACCAATTTAAAGCTATTTTGTATTTCACTCATTGAGTTTTCCAAGTGTCATTATAAGCCATTTATAATCCTTGTTGTGGCAAGTATCCTTATATATTGAGGAATGAATAATCTTCATACTTTTAAGGTATGTGATTCTTACATAACGCATGAGTACTACAGATGCTAATGCTCCTTGGACTTTATAAGGTGGAGAGACCTTACAATGCTGAAGAAAGACTGATAATCTAGTTGGGGAGGGACTAATAAAAGGAAGTAAGGTGATCAGTGATTAGACTACTGCAAAATATTTCAGGAAAAGATGACAAGAGCCTGATCTACAATGGTAAAGATGGGAATAAAAAGGCAGTTTTAGGAGACACTGAAGGAGCACTCAGGAGGGTTAAGGGAGAAATGCTTGTTAAAAGTGACTCATTTGTAGATAATGTGTCATGGATTTCTAAAGGGAATAAGCAGAGTCTTTGGGTTGATAAGTCTATAAGACCAAGTTCGAGTTATCTGATTTGAAATTATATAACTTAAAAAGTGCTTCTTAAGTTTTCCTCCATAATACTCACAAAGGGTTTGGCTAAAATAATAGTAGGTGTTGACATAATTGTGTTGTATTTTTTTCTTCCTGGATACATAGAAAGCATCTATTTTCCAGCCTTGCTGGAAATCAGATTTGTAGTATGGCCAGTGGGCTGTAAGCAGAAGCAATGAGTGTCACTTCTGGGCTGAGGTAATGAGAATCCTTGGGTGACCTTCCAGCTCTCTTTTTCTCCTATGGAATTTGACACTGGAAGGCACTTGTTAAGATGGTAAATCAAAAACATACAAGCAAATTGGATTCTTGAGTCATTACTTAGATGTTGTCCTAGACAGGCACTGAACTCACAGACTTTGTTGGAATGAGAAATGATGTCTTATTTGTTAAGCTACTGAGATTCTGAGATGTGTTTGCTGTTGCAGCATAAACAAGTGTTCTGATCAACAAAAGGGGTAATATTCACATTTGCAATGCATTCTGAGGAGGGTATCCAGGTTTAGAAGACTTCCTTGAAAATGTTTTATGTAACTAAAACAAAGCGAGTCAATGATATTATTTTTATGTATGAAGGTGGGAAGAATAGAATTTTGTAAGTATCCAATGAAAGAATTAGCTCTTTAAGGATTTTTAAAATATTGTTTTAGAAGAAAAAAATGTCTTACTCAGCTCAGTCTGCTATAACCAAAATACTGTATACTGGGTGGCTTAAACAATGGAAATTTATTTCTCACAGTTCTGGAAGTGGGGAAGTCTAAGTCCAAAGTGCCGGCATGGTTGGGTTCTGGTGAGAGTTCTCTCCCTGGGTTGCAGACAATCATCTTCTTGCTAGTCCTCACATGGCAGACAGAAGAAAAAGGAAGCAAGCTCTCTCCAGGCTTTTCTGAGAAGGGCACTAACACTATCATGAAGGCTCTACTCTCCTGACCTAATCACCTCCCAAAGGCTCTGTCTCTGAATACCATCCCATTGGAGGTTAAGGTGTCAACATATGAATTAGTAAAGGGATGCAAACATGCAATCTATAACATCTACTTTAAAAAAAAAGCACTAAATTTTATTTTTAAGAGTTTTTTTTTTCATCTCTATACTATAAGAACAAACAAGTAGGTGCTATTGGAAAATAAGCATTAACAAACCAAATTTTATGGTTTAAAATACAAAAAAGTACATTTTATATACTAATGCAAATATGGTTACTAAATATCCCATTTTCTGCTTTGCACTTGTAGCCAAAGCTACTCTTAATAACAATATCTATAGTGTCATTTCTGTGGATCTAGACATCCATTTTCCACTTGCCTTCTTATTAAAAGTGTATTCATAGATAAACTTAAAGAAAAAAAAAGGCAGGAAGGTAAAAAATCTTGTACTGTACAAGTGAGACACTATATTGCAGCCACCATGACTATGAATCAGGAGAGCCAGAACTAGAAGCAGAGAGAGGTGGAGTGCTATCACTACTCTTTCTACTGACACTTGAAAAAAAACAGCAGAAATACCCTCGACTACCCTTAAGCGAACAATACCTTTGAACGTAAGTATGAAATTGTACTCAAACTTTGGTACTTTAATGGTTTTTAATAAGATTAGTAGCAACATGCAAACTGGTACTACTCGATTCGATACAGAAATGACTTTTTAAGTGCAAAATATTTATTTTTCACCGAAGACTTAGTCAAAAAACTAAGGAAAATAGCATTAGAAAACTCACAACTGAGAAGTGAAAATCAATGACCAGTCAAAAGGTTATCTATTAACTGAGAGACTAAAATTTTCTTATGTTAGTTCTCATAACAGGGGAAAAGTAGGGTGGAAGTATGGATAGAGAGGCCAATAAGTGAAAAAGAAAGATGAATGGGAAATATCTTTTTCTTAACTCTTTAAATCTAACTTTAGAAAAAATTTAGCTTCAAGTAAAATCTTACAGGAGTCTAATTAAGCACTTTTTACTGCAGGATGAAGCTGTAATTAAAGTTTTACCTTATATGGCTTACTAACTTGCAGCTGCAAGCTGAATGTTTCAACATATCATCATATTGGCATTAGTTTGACAAAATGTAGTAATCATTTCCTTTTGAGGACTAGAAGACATCAAGAACGTGCATATTTTAATTCACATGTTAGCTGATATAGACATAATTATTAGAGGTTGCAAGGAATATATGGCATTGCAATTTTTTCTATTCCCTTTTTGTAATTGAATACTTGCTTATTTTGAATAAATGTAACTAGACACAAATGATCTAAAACAAGGGCCTGAAACAGCAGGGGAGATGGAAAAAAATAGGACAGATTCTTAAGTTCTGTAATACAAAGGAGAATTTAGTAAAGATGAAAAGTGGTCTGAGAACCTTGCAAACCTGAGTGGTCACCAGATAGTTATTTCCATGGAAATATTTAAACATATATTTCTTAAGAGGCTAGACTTTCTTGGTTTGATTTCAGGAATAGAAGTATATCCATCATTAGAAATTTGATATTTTATTGCCACCTAACTATACTCCCAAGTGGCATAATCACACGAGAAGTTCTTCTACACATATACTTCAGTCAAAAGCAAGAAGAAGAAAAAAAAAACGTTGTTCTGTGGCTTTGGGGAGTGGTGAGTAGGAAAGAACTGTGTGAGCAAGTTGGAAATGTCAGTCTCTTGGACTGTGGGGGTGAGTCCAAGTAAAACACCTACCAGCACAGTCACCCAGAGCTCTGTTATGTGAGGACTTGTGTTTATTTCAGCAAGCGCTAGGACAGAATTTATCTGTAAAATTAAATAAAAAGGCAACACATGAGTAGGGCACATAATACTGCTATTAATTAAAGAGGTCTAGGCTACTGCTCTAACATGACTAGCTGGAAATGAGCATCTTCATCTTGGACTTCTCCATCTAAGTGGTGTCTGCCAGAAAGACTGGGTCATCTCTAGGGAGTACAAGTGTTAGAGATGCATTGGTGAGCTGAGGGGTCTGGAAATAGGAACTAGAAATGAAGAGCAATAGCTAATGATCTCTTGGGGTTTGGCAACCAAAATCAATCTTTTCCTTCTTGTTAAATTTTCATGAAAGATCTGTATTCAGTTTCCCAACTGAGAGCTTCACTGGCTTTTAAATGAGCATCGAACATATTTGTTGTGGTCTGTAGTTGTAGGACTGAGCAGGCTGTCTGAAAAATTAGAGACTTTGGCTGTTCCAAGAAGTTGGAAGAATGGCCTTGCTTCCTGATTTCTTCTAGCCACCCATTGAGCCCCACAGATCTTGAAAGGATAGACCACAAGGCCCAAAGCTGACATCTTTTGCCACCACTCTCTGGCATATGACTACCAAGGAGGTGCCTTACTCAGAGGCTCTATTCTGTAGTGGGCTATAACCTTTGTCTGTCTTTCTCTGCAGCTACCTTCACGGGTCCCTGGGAGAAGACCTGAGACCATCCAGTGATGCTGGAGAGTCAGTGCTTGGCAGCGGCAAAGTACAGAACTTCTTTTGGTTGACCTTAAATCTTTAGAACCTGAATTTGGTTGACTAGATCTGTCTTTGCTCCTATTAATTTTTAAGGAATTAAAGATGTAGAAAAAAACATCATAGGATAAATTTATAGAAAATAAAGTTACTAAAAACTCAAAAAAAAAAAAAAAAAAAAGGCTAGTATACATGAGGGCTCTTCCATGACTCATTAAGTGCTTAGCATCCAATTCCTTTCAGAAGTGTACTGAGGGGGACAGAAGAAGTTTGAGCAAAAACACCTGTATGCATGGACAACTCAAATACTTTTCTTTATTTCCTACTACTTCCTTCCCATTTTAAAATTCCCAACAGATTTATATAGTGTTTCCTATAGGCTGAGATTGAAAGTCAATCAGTTTAAAGAAAATAAAACAAAAAAATCTAAAAACCATTAAAAAAGAAAAGGAAATAATAGCCCAGATCATTCAAATCCAATTGGCCTTGAAAATGAAGGCTGGAAACATTACAGAGATCTCCTGTCTCTGCTGGGAACCTGGCCAAGCAACCCCACAGGGACTTGAGTTCTGCGATTATGAGTGAAAGTTGCATTGTGGGTCCCTGTCTGCTCTCCTGTTCATTTCTCTCATTTTATACGTACTGGCCTTGACAACACCCCTTAACAAAAGGATCATCAGAGCAAGGGCTGAAGTCCTAAATCTGACATTTCTCACTAAGGGAAAGAGGTGAAATTCCTTACCATCTTTTTGTAGGTTAATAACTTTTATGTATCACAAAAAACATTATGGGGGACTGGAACCATATCACTATTAATTGCTTTCTAATTTATCACACTTTATATTTTCAAAGCACACTAAAACCTATTATTAAGTGATCTAAAAATGGTGTTTCTGACTAGCTAAAGACTTACTGAAAACTATTACTCTAGGCAGCAGTTAGCAAACTTTTTCTGTAAAGGGGCAAATAGTAAATATTTTAGGCTTTTCAAGCCATAATGTCTCAGGCCCAACTGCTCAACACTGCTGCTGTAGCATGAAAGCAGAGCCATAGGCAATATGCAAATGAATGGAAGTGCTTGTGTCTCAGTAAAACTTTATTTATATAAACAAACTGGATTTGGCCTGAGGCCTGCAGTTTGTGGACCTCTGCTTTAGTATCACAAATAACTTATCATTACTGGCTAGTACAAGCACATAACCAATTTATTTAACATATGGTGTTGATCTACCTTAAAAATTAACTATGGGCAAAGGAGAACTTTGCTCATGATCTAAATAACCCAAAACTTGGAATACATGAGCTAGTAATAGGGTATTATACCCTACAAAGAAAAATAATGTCACTCAATGATTGCTTCTACGTTTAACCAATCACATTTCCTGAGAAGGTGACTATCCTTAAAAATTTAAATATAGTAACCATGTCTATGGCATGACTTGTAATTCTCAATAAATAAAAGTACTCATAGTTAACACATATTGAATACTTATTCCATGCCAGACACTATTCAAAATGCTCTACAAGAATAAAGTAACTTAATACTATTTGTGAGGTAGATACTATTATTATTCCCACTTTACAAATGAGAAAACGGAGGGCCAGTACACAATTTGACAGAGCTCATAGGCTGGTGGGTGAAAAAAGGCAGGATTCAAACTCAGATATTCTTGTTCCTGGTTCCATGATCTTAATCACTATCCTTCAGAGAGGAAAAGGAAAACAAAGCCAAGTAAATGCTCAGCCCTGGGAATTTCACCTCATAGAAACACGCTTGGCTCACCAGGCTCTCTACCATGTGTTGGCAGCACGTCTAGTGTTTTACCTGTGTTATGTTAATTCATCCTACCCACAGTATTATATGGGAAGAATTATTACTCAATTTTACAAAACCCCAAACCGTGGCATAGGAAGGTTATGAATTGTGCAAGTATACACACACCTAGAAAATGATGGAACCACTTATGCTGATTCTGTTGGGACTACCACTTTGAAACCACAGTGATCATTCTCTGAACAGCTGTTTGCAGGAGGTTCACATTACTGAGAGAACAGGACCACATTCTAGGCTGGCAGGCAGGAGGCACTCTCTTTATGATGTAGGGCTATGTATGCGACAGAGGCCTCACGAAACTTTATTTCCCCAAATGAGAACTGTACCACAGGATTGCGTAGAATTCAGTTTCTTTTTTTTTCCACCATCAATAGATTGATTCCTGCGAATATGGTTTTGACTGTGTGAATCTTTGTTCAGCTCTTCTTTACTTGCTTGTCCAGGCATCCTGCCACTGAGTCCATCAAACTCTCAGAACTTTCCTGGCATCTGCTCATTGCTCCAAAAAAGGGATTATTGGTACAAACTTTGGATCATTTCACTCTGCTGACCTGTCTGAGATTACAGCTATGAGAACTCTCTTTTGGGATCTACCTTGACCTTTTTTGTGTTTATCTGCTCTTTCCCACATATAGGGGACTGTAATTAAAGATAACTTATGTGTTTCATCAGATAGTTTGCATTCTTACATTTTTCTATTTGATTTTGGATAATGATCAAGTGAAGAAGGGAAAATCCTTTTTTTTTTTTCTAGTCTATCATTCTAAAACCAGAAGTGTAATAGGTGCAACTATAATATTTTCTTATCAAGGTCAAATTAATTCAGTAATTTTATCATTTTGAGAACAGACTTTATCCACTGAACACAAACATATATTCCTTGTTAATATGTCTAGAATTTTGGTTCTGGTGTTTTTAGAAAAACATCCAAAATAATTTTAAAATATTCATTTGGCAATTAAGTTTGGCAGTGTACTTTATTTTATTTTACTTTACCATATTTATGATCACTGTTGTCTCTTATATTCTACTCCTTTCCTTTGAGTTCACTTTGCTGGGTCTAGATTGACAATTACTTCTAGAAATTAATTTATTGATTTCTGGCATCTCTTGCTGCTGCTGATAAGCTATCATTTTGGCCTTTCACTGAAGGAAACTCTTCTATTTTCAGTATCTTTAAAATTTTTCTCCTTGTCTTTAATGATTTGCTGCTCCTTTTTCTTTTTATCTAGGTATAGTTCTGTTTTACTTTCAAGTGTGGCATTTGGTGGTATTCTCATTCTGAGTCTTCAGTTCTTGATAAGTTTTTAGCCATCATCTTTTGCAATATTGCTTTTCCACTATTCTTATACCTTTTTCTTCAAAACTCCTATTAAATGAATGGTAGAGCCTCTCATTCTATCTTCCAACTGTTCCTTTATATCTTTCATGTCTCTTTACTGTATTACACATGAGTTTCTCATTATCTTCCACTTCATTAATTCTCTTTGACCTTGCCCAATCTAGAGTTTATTCTATCAATTGAATGTATTTCAAAGACTATATTTTTTCATTTCCAGAATTCTTTTATTTCCCACTATCTCGTCTTTCCATTTGATTTTATTTTTGTCTTATATTATCTTGTTTTTTTTTCTAATTCCTTCCTTTATCTTTTCAGTATCATAAACATACTTATTTTAAAGCTGTTTTCAAATTGCTCTGTTATTTTTATTTCATTTGGAATAAATTCAACTTCTGTTTTCTTTTCTCTCATATATTGTAGAATTTTGGTGTGTATATACTTTTTGAGTGAGATATTTTTATTTCTTTCCCCTCTTCCTTACCACCTTAGCCATTTCTCCCTATGTACAGTTTTATTGTTTCCTGTTCTTGGTCCCTGAGGCAACCAGGACTTCAAGTGATGATCTGAGGCTCCTGTCCTAGGTGCCATTCTGGATATCACAGAACCAGTCCTAAGCTAGTGGGCAGTTGGCTCTAGGTCTTGGGTGGAAGACTATGTCTGCTTTTTCTTGCTTTTCCAGGAACGTAGATTCTTATAAGCCATTGCCCCAGGGAGCAGTTGGTCACAGTTTGTGTGCAGATTCCTTGCTTTGAGCAGAGAAGCCTTGGATCTAGGCAGTGAATGTCACTCTGGTTTCCTGCTTTGAATGAGGTACTTTTAGTCACTGTTACAATAGAATTCAGGCTACCTTTCATCAGGCCTGTAGCCCAGCAGGTAAGCAGCTTCATTCCTACAAACTGCCTTGTGATTCTGTTGTGTTTTGGTGTATGTATATATTTATCTTTTTTTCTGAAGGTGGTTATTTCCTTTTCATTTCCTCTATTTAAATGTGGTGGTGCTGAGGTCTCAAAATGTAAATTTACAATGTCAAATTGCTCCAATATTCAATTGTCAAAATATTCATTTTTTATCAACACGATAATCCAAAAATTCTACAATGTTCAGCAATCATAATACTGATTTTTCTCTTTGTTTTCACCAGCAAACAAAGAAAAAGCTGATTATATCTTATTGACAGATTATCTGATATAAGCCTGGGTAATTGAAAGTAAATGGCCCCAAGTGACAAATTCCAATTTACTTTTTTATAATATGAAAAAAAAAAGAGTTGAAAAGCAGCCGCAATTCAGTGGTCCTGCCTATTATTATCTGTATTAGAATTTAAAACTTCTGTAGTTCTTTTTATTTTTTTTTATTTTTTTTTAACCTAATCTTAATCAGAGAGAAATCTAGGTGTTTGTGTATATATTTACTCAGCTTTCAAGGGATGAAGCTGAAAAGTATAATAGATCCAACAGAGGGGAGTCATTATTTTAGAATTATCTTTTAAATCATCATTGAAGAAAGCTTTATCGCATTCTTCCAAGTCTATTATTTCTCCAAAGAAGATTTATACATATTCTGTTTTTGAAGGCTGCATTACCTGAGACTCCATCTTATTTACCCATGCATGTTGCTGGCCTGTAAATGTTATTATGCACAAGAGTTGAATATAAATGCACCACATTCTATATAACATATGTATTCCTGAAAATGTATGCATATCTTATATTTCAAAGAATCGAATTGCATTTCCCTTTTGAAGTATAATATAATTTTAAAGATACATTCCTAGAAGAAAAGAAAACATGACCTGAAACACTGTAAGAAAAAGCAGCATTAGGAGAGGGAACAGTTCAACACTATCTGAAAAATAACTTGAGTCATGAAGCAATGATAGTAAATGACAGACCAGAAACTCAAATACAGATTTGTGCATTCAAAGTCTTTTTCTTTGTAGTGTGTATCGTACTATAGCAGGAATACAAAGTTTAAGAAATATAGCTTGAATATAGGTAAAGAGAACAAACTGGTGATTTGCAGATGGGAGGGGGGTTGTGGGGCTGGGTGAAAAAGGTGAAGGGATTAAGAAGTACAAATAAGCAGTTACGAAATAGTCACACGGATGTAAAGCACAGCAGAGGGAATATAGTCATTAATATTGTAATAATTGTGTATGGTATCAGTTGAGTACTAGACTAACAGGGGGATTACTTTGTAAATTATATAAATGTCTAACCACTATGCTGTACACATTAAACTAACATAATATTGAATGTCAACTCTAATTGGAAAAAAAAAAAAAAAAACTTCTAAGAGGAGCTGACAATACTTGTGGGAAGCTGTACCCCGCACCAAAAGAAATGTACCATAGGGAAAGAAGTACGCATGCTAAGAAATATAGAAAACCGTTGAGTTAACGTGGTAACTGTATTTCAGGTACTCATATTGAATGACCTCTAAATGTATATTGAGTTAAAGAGATAAATCCAACCAGCTAATGTGAACTTGGCTGTGATGAGAAGGTGTTACATAAACTTGACCTCGACACTTTATATCAAAGCTGAAAAGGGAATTGTCAATCTCTCAAGAGGAAAACCACCAAGTTATTTACAAGTAGTGTATTATGATCATTTTCTGAGGTAAATATCAAGGAAAAGCATGATTTTTAACAAAATCGAATGTCCTACAATATAATCATCATCAAAAGCTTTAAATATTAAGTACTCTAAGACTTTCTAGAAACTTGTAAAAAAACCTATATGATTATTAAGGGGAAAAAATCCCTGTAGTGTAGAGAAAGAGCTAAGGTATGAACATCCCAGCTGATAAAGTGAGGAACTTCTTGATAATGTTGCACATGGCAAGCCTTTTTAGCCATTTATGTACTAGATCTTCATAAAAAGTTGACATATTTCTAAATTTAAATGTCTTAAATGATAATAGATTAGCACAAGTAATATAGTCTACAGGAAATATTTAAAAGTATATCTTATGAAAATAAAAAAATTAAATTTAGGACGATATTACTGTTGTGTGTGCTATAGCTTTTGGAATTATTCAAAAAAGTGGTATAGTAGGCATAATAATGGCTTCTCAAAGATGTCCATGTTCTAATTCCTGGAACCTGTGAATATGTTACCTTACATGGTAAAAGGAGTTTGCAGATATGATTAAGGATCTTCAGATGGGAAGATTATCCTGGATCATCTGGTGGACCCAATATAACAAATAAAGGTCCTTGTAAAAGGAGACAGGACTGTAAGAACCAGAGAAAGATATTTGTAGGCGATATGCTGGGGACTTCGAAGGTGGAAGAAAAGGCCACAAACCCAGAAATAAAAGTAGCCTCTAGAAAGGGGAAAAGGCAAGGAAACAGATTCTTCCGGAGAGCCTCCGAAAGGTACACAGCCTTGTGATCCATCTAGACTTCTGACTTCCAGAACTACAAGATAATAAATTTGTGTTGTTTTAGCCACTAAGTTTGTGGTAATTTGCTACATCAGTCGGAAACTAATGTAAGTGGCCAAGATGGTAAACTCAACTGTGGCTAGAAAGAGTGAAATATACATTAACTCTAAGACAAATATTTACTTTTAAAAAATGTAAAAATTATAATATATTCTTTAAAAATTATAATTTACTCAATCTTATTCAAGTTTAAAAGCCAAAAGTTTAAAGAAAATACACAAGGATAACATATTGACATCATAGAAACTTTCTTATAATTGTAAAAGTGTTTTCCCTCCCTGTACGTGATGTCTTAAAAAACCTAATATTCCTGAAAAACAACCACAAGACAAGCTTTTGGCTTTTATCACAGATATGTGAATCTACTCTGACCTTGTAAAAAGTATTTTTTTTTTCCATAAGTCTCAACCTCTTATAATGGAAACTGGGAAGATCAATAAAATCAACCAACTGTGAAAATAAAGTCCATAGGATAGAGTGAAAAACTGATAGAGAAAATGATATATAATAGTATAAATAATTACAAGGAGATTAGATCTTGTACAATATTTATATGTGAATCATGAAATGCCCCTGACTTTTGCCCCTCACATTTGTCCTGTTCAACTCTTGTTGCTATAAGGAACATAAAGCTAATCCTGAACAGAATATTCTCGATCAGGTTCAATGAAAGAGATATTGATTCCACTTGAAAGTTCTTTTTACAGGGCATAGTATTGTGGGTAATTATGACAATTACCTTTAGATTTTTTCAAAGATTAAATAATCAGTTTCTGCTTAGGCATCTAAACTGAAAAATAGCCCGCGTCTTACTACCATATTGTCTTTTTGGCACTGGACTATTAATTTAAATAAAAGCAAAACAAATATTTGCTTTTCTAGGAATTGTATCCACTGAGTTTGAAAAGCATGTGTACATGCACCCGCGCATGCACACACACACACACACACACACACACACACACACACACTTGCCATCTCACAATTTAACCACTCAAAAGTTGGACATACTAAATAAGTCCCTAAGCCAATGAAGACTTGTCCCCATTCTTTTTCTTAAAACATGTTTTTGCCCAAATGTGACATATTTATTTTCTTGCTTTCCTGCCACTCATATATTACAATTAAAATGTTATGCTTGATGTGCTCTGAAAATTAGAAAATACTGAAACAGATATTCTTTCTCTTTTAATAGGTCTGACCCATTGAATGGTTCACCGATAGCAGCATCACATTTGAATGCTATACACATATAGGGCTAGAACAAAAATCAAACCAAATCAAACCAAACAACCCACCAACCAACCAAAAGCCAAGCCAGGGTTACTTTTTAATGCTTGTTTACTTGACAATGAGAGGGAGCTCACAGATGGGCAGTGCAATGGATAAAGGTGAGCCAGAGCTCAGAGACAAGCCATAGGTTTGTTAGGGGATCCTTGATAGACCAGTCACCTCCATTATTAAGGTAACCCTTTGGCTGGCCAGACAGGAGGCCAGAGATTTAAGGTGGCAGCTTCCTGTTAGACTTCTTTATTCTTCTTCTAGTTCTTGTGACTCCAGAGCTTTTAACTCTTCCTCCATAAATGGGAACTGTTGTTCTGCTTGGTGCCCCCAAGAGTCTATGGTTCTTTTTATTGTTCTTGGTGGTAAACTAACTCCTCAAAACCAAGCCAAAGACATTCAGGGTCAGGATTGAGCTTTTCCACCATGCAAAACAAACCAGGAATTTTATGTTCAGTTACAATAGTGCTGTAGTGGATTTCCTATACTACTGCTAATTATAATTTGTACTTCTACAGCATTATTCTATGTAGAATAGCCACAATAAGACACAAGTCCTCCAAGTTCTTCTAATAGCCCTTCTTAACAGTCTGTTTCATATTTTTCTGTTTGTATATTTGAAGGGCTAACCTAACATTATGCCTTTGAGAGCTTCATCTCAAATTATCTTAAAGTCCTAATAATCATTTGGCCATCATAAAGTTTATTTGTCTATACAACAATAAACTTACTTTGTTTTCCATATTTGTTAAGGTGATGCCCTTAACAGAAGGTAGATGCCCTTGAAACTTGCCAGATTAAATATAGGACACAATAAATTAATTTGCTTTTTGAACAGACAATGGATAGTTTTTTAGTATGAGTAGATCCCACGTCCCAAATACTGCATGGAAACTACTTATACTAACAAATTATATCCATTGTTTATCTGAAATACAAATTTTACAAAGTGTCTATTTTTGTTTCCCAAATCTGCCAACCATCATGCTCTTGCTTCTCACAGGACACTTAAGGAACCCAATCCTGGGTAGGAATATTGCAAGTAGAAGAATGAGGAAAGCGTGGTCTTGTAAATATGAAGTCTCCAACTTCAGATTTACATCAATGTCCAAATTTTGATAATCAATGCTAAATCTAGTGATTCAGTCTTACTTTAATGATCCGAAACAAGGCCGAAATTTTTACCAGCTTAGGAAATAATGTAAAAAAAAAATTAGCAATGTTATTTATCCTTCCACTAAAGGTTTTAAAAATCTCATATCCCTGTGCAGTTTCTCAGGTACTATGCACAAATTCTTTACTTCTAGTTCAGGTAAGGAAAAGAACTATGGCTTTCTACCCTGAAGATCATATTCTGATCTGCTGTCCAAAAGGTATGTGCTCTGAGTGGTTTCCCCAGAAGTGGAGATGAATTTGACAAATCACTAAATAACCAAGTTTAGAACCAGTTACTGTTCTTAAGAATTTCGGCTTCTTTTCACTAAACATTCATGTAATTTTTAGTTCTTGATTTTTTTTTATATTATAGCAGAGCAACAACCTTTAAGTGCTAGCTCATAATTTTTGTTTTTATTGGTTTATGAGAACTAAGAAAAATAATAACAATGTAGTAAGATTTTTATAAAGGTAAGTGTTTTCAATTTAAGAAACAGCTCTTTATTCTCAGAGATTATGTCCTTTTTATCTTTACTGTAAAACTTCTTTTTCTGAAATTATGGTAATATTGGTTAGGAAGATTTTTTTTAATGTCCCTACATAGAAAATTGTTTGGCAAACTTACCGTCTCTCATATTCTGTTAAAATTGTACTTGTCTGTAAATCTGAAAGTATGGACATCATACAGCATGCCTTTAATGTCTGTTTCAGAAATACCACTTCATGTCTAACAATATTAAACAATTTTACCTCTGATCCCTATATCTCCATTTTGGCTGTGGAAAGAGAATTGGACTCAAAGAAATATTCTGGCTGGAAATATGTTGGTGGAATTTTTCTATTATAAAGTTCAGAAAACATGTTTTAGGTTTTTTCTTTCCTATGAGAAGATCCGAATTATATGCCTGATCTCTGGCACAGTGTCACTTGACAGAATTTAAACATTGTTGTTTTGGTAAGTCAGCAGTAACATATGCACTCTATAAACGTCAAACATAAAATGCAACACATTCAGCATTCTATAAACCAAAGCAAACAATTCAGCATTCCAGACATTGGAAACGTCCATAATATAGCTCAGTTCATTCCCACCCGGAACAAAGAAATTACTATTTCTTTGCAATTCTTATGGCCGACATGAATTAGGAAAACTCAAAAATATTTTCTTGCTTCTTTCACAAGAAAAGGCTTTTGGTAAACATCCTGGAAGAAATCATGTAATATAAATACACATATTATAATTTTCACATTTTAAAAATAGAATATTTAGACATGTACTAGCACTTTGCAAAAATCTCATCTGATTGAATATTTTAAAATTCATTTTAATCCCCAAATGTCCCTCCAAGGTATATATTACTAGCCGCAATACAGAAAAGCATAGAGATGCTGAGTGTAAGTTAAGCAGTTCGGACAAAGTTATAGAGCTAACAAGTGATGCCATCAAAGGCAGGGGCAAGTGAATCAGCCTGTGCTCTTGTCACTATATCAAATTGTGCAGTTATGTCTTCTAATTAATTCTGAAAGTAGGAATGGCTTTCATCTATTGCAGGTTATTTAACTATGGCACAGACAAAATATGTCCATGATCCTTGTTAAGCCAATCAATAACACCTGGAAGTACCCTTATGTAGCCTTGATTTGGTTCAAGATTTTGATGGAGATATACAATTTAAAAGCATTTAATGTACAAAGCCACTCACTTCTGGCTCAGGATGACTAACTGTAACCCACCAGCTGTTTCACAGCATGCATTTCAATGCAACTTACAGACAATGAGCAATAAGAAAGAGAAAAACCACATCTGTGACCCAATTTTTCTTTAGTTACTAGTCATTTATATCAGGAGCAGAATTGGATGGAACCTAAGGAAGTAGTCCTTGGTCACTTCAATTTTCTCACTTAAAATAAAAGCATCTGTTTTTGAGTCCCATCATGGGAACAAGATGACTAAGAAAATATGAGAAAGCACATAAACCGCCCAACATAATGATTGGTAATGTCCTAAATTTAAACAAAAAATACACAAAAGTACAGATCAGAAACATCTTGCGGCTTCTGCTAGAATGTCCCGTTCCTAATAGCACTTGGCTGCTGTCAGACGGTTCTGTCAGTAGTTCACATAGCACTGTCAACATCAAACTTGTTTGATGCAGTAGTTAGAGTAATAGAATCCTCAAAACCAAACCAAACCAAAAAAATCCCTCAAAATGGGCTTTCCAGTTGTATGATTTAAATATCTGTACTGTTATTTTTATTGATGCATTTTTTTTTGTTTCTATTCTTAATTCTACTCTATCCAAAAAGTTTCTATAAGGCAAGTCTTTAATGAAATATCATGCTGTCTAGGAAAAGATGGTGTTGGCCACAATGAAGAGGATGAAGTAACCTAAGAGTGAATGATAAGTCTGTGTGTGTTTACGATGAATACAATTAAGTCATTTACAGAGGAACTTTCAAAAAGAATTTTTAATTTGATCCTTATAGGTATTTTATTAAATTGGTGTTATCTCTTCTTTGGCTTCGCTGACTCAATATCAGGAAGAGAAGACATGTGCTTATTAAGGGAACCTGGAAGTCATGGTCTCCTCTGAGTGGATGGGGAATAAGGGACAGACCTTGACTGAAGCACTAGCTCTATCCCATATTAGCTATGGGATCTTGGGCAAGTTCCTCATGAATCATTTTTCTTGTTTGTGCCACAGTGGAAGACAATTGATGTTTGTTGTGCAGTTATTTCTTCACGGATAACAAAAAAAGTCACTAGAAGAACTATGACATGGCCTCCTTTTGTTTTAATGAACTGTAAGAAATACTTCACAGCTCTCTCACAACAGTGAATCAGCTAAGCAGCCTGGCCTCATCCTCTGCTCTGCTCTACACGAGAAGCAGCAGTATGGTGGTTTTAATACAACTTAACTCTGTATGTGAATTGTAATCTCTATATGTGTGTGGTACACATCTCCAAATATATTATCAAGTATATTAAAGTTTGAGTAGTAGGTGAAAAGTTACACATGAATTTATTCTTGAGAAATAAGCAATTCATTTTAACGTGCTCCTTTTTGAAGCATGCATAGGAGTGTGAGATTCACATTTCACAAAGCTATTATTGATGAAAAACATTAAAACAGAAAGAAAAAATATAAAAATTATAGCAAATGTATAGATTCCCTTCAAGTACAGTCATATGTCACTTAATGATGGAGATATGTTTTGAGAAATGCAATGTCAGGTGATTTCGTCATTGTGCAAACATTATAGAGTGCACTTACCCTAATTGAGACAGTGTAGCCTACTACATGCCTAGGCTACATGGTATAAAACCTATTGCTCCTAGGCTACAAACCTGTATAGCAGGTTACTGTACTAAAAACTGTAGGCAACTGTAATACAGTGGTAAATATTTGTGTATCTTTTCACATCCAAACATAGTGAAAATATAATAAAAAAGATAAAAAATGGCACACTTGTATAGGATACTTACCGTGAATTGAACTTGCAGGGCTGGAGGTTGCTCTGGGGGAGTAAGTGAGGGAATGGTGAGTGAATGTGAAGGCCAAGGACACTATTGCCTACTCCCATAGACTTTTTAAACACTGCACACTTAGGCTATACTAAATTTACAAAACACAAGAATAAATCAAGCACATGAGTAAATGGTGTATTCAAGAGATGTAAACATGAAGTATATTATGAGGCTGCCAGCCTAACATGGATACTGTTTTACAATAAACTTTTTTTTTGTAAATAAAAAGCATAGTATAGAATAAATATATAAACCAATAACATAGTCTTTTATTATCCATCAAGTATTATGTACTATACATAATTGTATGTGCCATACTTTGATAGGGCTTTCAGTGCCATATGTTTGGTCACACCAGCATCACCACAAACATGTGGGTAATGCGTTCCACTATGACATTAGGATGACTATGATGTCACTAGGTGATAAGAGTTTTCGGCTACATTATAATATTATAGGGCCACCATTGTACACATGGTTTGTCATTGACCGAAACATTGTGCAGTACATGACTTTATTATATTAATATATTGGGAGTAAGAATGACCATATCGATTTGATCACATTTTTTTTTTAAATAAGAACTCTGTGCACATGTGTATTTTTTAATAATTTATTTGTTATCTCACCTTACATATGCCCATGCCCAGGGCACACATTAGGTCAAATATTTGCACGCCTCACCAGAGATGACCCTAAATCGTTTATAAGAAAAGTGCAATACAATATCACATGTCAAGTGCTGAGATTCTATTCCTACCCAGAGTAGAGCCATTCAGCTTTTCTTTAGCATACCAGTGAGAAGGCCAGACTGCCACGAAGGAGACATCAGAGACATCTGTATACCTGAAATTCTAATAGAGCTCAGAAATCTGGGCTTTATCCCATCGTCTAAAGGGCAATGCTTAAGAAATACCCGTGATTATGTTGAAAATATATGGCACTTCAAAATACCCTGTTTTGTGGAAAAACAATATGCCACATTCCAAATTCTGAATATAGCTAACATTAAATAAAATCGTGTGGATTAACAGTTGCAATGAGAGAGCACTCATTTTGTGCTGCCCTTGTCTATCTGGCAATTGCTAACCATCCTTTAAAATGCAGCTCAGTGATCACCTTGGCGTTATCTCATTGTTTTATATATGTTTATATCTGATGCTCCCCAGCCCCCGCCAAAAGTAAGTAAAGTCAGCGAAGGTGCCTACTTTGTTGCTGGATGTCCACAGGTAGATGGTGCAGAGTAGATGCTTGTGGAATCAATGAGGAAATGTGTACAGTGGGCCTCAGACAATATAAGTGGGGCTCACTGAAGAATGATCCACAAAAAAACAGGTGAAAGAGTAAGAGTTTTTGAAGAGTGAGCCAAAGGTGTTTGGGCTTAAAATTCAAGAAAAATGCTAGGACATGCTTTAGTTTGTACAGAACCTCCCTTTGAAGAATAAATCACTTTCCCCCCTGCAAATAATTTATAACACTTATTGAAAAAGAAAACAGGTTTGCAAAGAATCTACTTTGTGGCTCTGCACAGAAGTTGCAAATACCACTAAAGACTTCCATTGTAGACCTATGGTAGTTGCTACAAAAGTTCAGTGTAAATAAACTAGCAATGGGAAGCCATGTGGGGTTTACTCACATTTTTATAAGAAGAATAAAGAAAGCAAAATGACAAAGTCACCCTTGGAATCTTGACTTGAGGTGACATGCCCATTAACTAAACTGATGCTACTGTTTGAGGAAGACCATGTTTTTTTTTTTTTAAATGAATTAGTTGAAAGCAAGTCTCTCTTCTGGAGTCTAAAGTCCTATATATATGATTAATTCCTTCAAGGCACCTTTGAAGTACAATTGTGTTATCACACATATAATAGTATAAAATTCTCTCTGCTTATGACAAACAGAATAAAGCTACCATCTCAGAAGTACAACCTGTATGAACCCAAGACTTCACTTTTTGAGTCCTTGTCATTCATAATGCTATGTCACATTTCAGCAGTAAGACTGGCTCCATGTCTCTACCTTCAATCTTCGTATGTTGCTTGGTAACTTAGGGACCCAGCAACTAAATAGATGGCTTTGCATTTTTGAAGGTGACAAAACTTTAATGAACTAAAAGAGAGGTAGAGTGGAGGTTAGAAATAACCAAGGCTTGAGAAATTTGTCCTAGCTTACCAGTCCTCCAATCTCCCAGAGAAGAGAAGATTCTGACAGGCATGAGAAGAAACCACTGCTTCCCCCTCATACTTGCTGAAAGCACCCTGTCTTCTCCCAGTTTATGAGGGCTTTCAATTAGCCCTGTAGACTTTACATATGTTTCCTGAGTCCTACAGCCAGCATCAGAAGATCTAATCTTCCTAGTCTGTCCTCTGGAGACGAGGAAAAAATGTTCAGACAAGAGAATTTCAAACACGTCAAAGAATTCATATCTGTGTAAGTGACTCTCCCCAAGGAAAAAAGAAAAACCTGTCATATGGCATATGCACAGTCAATATATACAAGAGAAGAACTGCATGGAATTGTTGATACTTAAATGATAATTCCTATTTGAACTGGTATTAAAGAAAGTAGTTAAATAAGAGTCAGGCAGACTTGCTCCCAGTCTTCTGATCTTGGTAAAATCTTTCAAAATCAGTTTTCCCAGTGACTGGGTTGGGCCAGATGCAGAGTACCCGGGAGGCCTGGTGAGTGGCCAGGGTTCCATCATCTTTTCCATTCATTGAAACAACCTCACTTTCATTTCTTTAATATAATAAAGTTCTGATAAACAAAAACAAACAAACAAATAAACAAAAAGTTGATTTTAAAGTTCCTGGTGACTCCATCATTCTTAGGACAAAAAACATTTCTTAAGAGTTATCTTAATTATATACCTGATAAAACTAGGAAAAAAGTTAAAACTACCCATAATCTCTGACTCTCTGATCTTACCTCCCTTTGTAAATGTTTATGGAATGTGCTGGCTAAAGTATTTCCAAAAATTGCTGCAAAACCCCAGGGGACACCATTCATACCAAAGATGTCAACGGTGTTCCCTGGAGTGTAACACTCAGTGGCCCTGAGGAAGGTGCTTTTAGAGCATAGTGAGCCAATGTTTGAATCTCATCTCTGCCACTTACTAGCTATATGACCCTTGGCAAGCTATTTAATAATCTCTCTGATCCTATTTCCTTCTCTATAAAATGGAGATGATAAATTGTATTTCCAAAGGCTGCTGTAAAAGCTAAATGAGATAATATGTAAAGAACCTGGTATAAAGTGGCACACCAACACCAATATTAGTTCTCTAAAATCACAAAAACGATCACATTTCACAGTACAGAAAATAGCTGTGGCCCATACTGTAAGAAGAGACTGCGAAATTGGGAACAGATCTCATCTGAAGATAAGAAAACGAAGATCAGAAGATGAGGTAGGTGTCCTCAAAATTAAAAAGGTCAGAATATAGTGACCTGAAAACTACATAATTTTTAAGTCTCAGAATTGTGATAACTGGCAGAAAGGAAGACTAATCAGCATGCTAATTAATTAGGATGTGTTGGTACAACTGTTATCAAGGATAAGTGACTGTTTCAATAAGACAGACTGCATTCATTAAGGACATATGTGCTGCCAACAAATCACAATGTGTTAATTTGAACTTTTTTGCCTTCCTTAGGAATCTAGGACCAGTCAACATATAACTGCACCAAAGCTTTCATTTGATTCTTAAATTAAAAAGTAATTAACCTACACAATAGAGCTATGCCTTAGGAATTATAGATTCTAAGAATGAGAGAATGAAAAGGTTTTTAGATAACCTCCTCATGTTACACTTGGGAAAACTGAGATCTAAAATAGACGACACACATACCTATCATCACAAAAGAAAGAGTCAATTCTGACACTTCACTATTCTTTTTCTTACCACAGGAAGTCAATCTTTAGCTTTATCTAACACACACAGCAACAATTTAACATTAGATATATGGATTCCTGTCTCAACTCTGTATAATTTAAGGTTTGTAGGGCACTGGAAGACATGTGAAGGACTGGGCCAACAGCTGAGGAAAGCAGCCAAGTGGGCCTGTGTGGGGAGGTCTGAGGATATTCAAGAAGGTAAATGAAGAGCATACAGAAAGGCTGGTATGGATCTGCCAGTCTGGGATCTGGGATTTGTGTTGTGGCGATGAGGGTCTACTGAGAGGCCAAATCTGGAACTATTCTCCATATCAAGATGTACCACAGTGACTAGCACATACTTGGTATATGATAAAACAAGAGTGAGTAAAAGAATGAAAGGACCTGTTCTGACAGAAGAAATAAAAGCTCCAGAGGCAACAGAGAAGAGCAACTGCCTAGTACGGTTCCTTAGGGGAGGAAGAAAACAAGAGTCACCAAAGCTCTCCTGAACCTTGGCAGGAGGGAGTGGCTTGTTTCCTTTGCAAGGGCAATGAAGAGAGTCTGTTGCCCCCTTGCTTCCAGCTCACATTTCCATTCTGAAGAAATGTGATAGTTCCTATGGTACTGTTTCTGTTTCTGGTCCCTCTGCACTTGGGATGGAACGTGGGGGAAGTGAAGTGCTTGAGAGGAGTCTGGCTCCAAGGGCAACGGAAAGTTCAAATCCATAATGTCACATTATTTTTAGCGGAGACTCTGCGCTTAAGCACTAGCCAAGCAAGCTACAGACCATACTGACACTGATGGGAAAAATGTTTCACTTTCCATTTTCATGCAGCCTTCTGTGGTCCTGAGCCTGGTGTGCTTTGACCTTTTGTCAAGTCTGTTAAACTTAAAGTGGACTTTGAAAGCAGGATTTATTTGAAGAGCATTGATGGCAGAGACATGATCAAAAGCCATATCTCATTATATTTTCTAAATAGCAAGGGGTTAGTGTTTGATATTTTCTTTCCTTTTCACATCTCCGTCTAATGTTTCTCACTTTTATATCATAGGATAAGGCCACCTGGAAGAAAAGATGCACCATTCATCACCTCTTATATATTTTTCTAGGACTAAATCTATAAGAGGACTCTACATCAATGCCTAAAAAAGACCTTTCGAGGTTCTTATGATATAAGCAACTTCCTGTTTAAGAGGAACACTAACACGGCAGTGTATAATAAGTGTTGGACAGTGTCTTCTCCAAACAACATCTAAAAGACTAGTGACAAAATGACAGTGAGTATATCAGTTGCTAGAACAGAATAATGGCGTTCAGCCCAAGTCCAAATGAAAGATATATACAGCTCAAAGGGAATATGTAATATTTCTAATGTGACCCTCATTTGACATTTAATTAAGAGAAAGTTGATACATTTTAAAAATTTTCTTTCAAAACCAGATCAGGTCAGTGAAAAGACCAATGATATAAACACTCTTCAACTCACAGAATGATTGGCGAGGCTTTTATATTTTTAGCACATTTTTCAATTCCCTAAAAAGAAATGCTGCCTACTTAAAAAAAATGTGTTAAGCACCTTCTTAAATGTTTGTCATTATCTTGCCAAAGCTGATACTCACTCCAGCCTAGGCTGGCTTTTAGCACTCATCCTAACTCAGCTCTGTATGCCACTCAAGGAATAATTGTGAGACTAATTGCTATTTGAAAGAAGGGGGTTACATCTGTAAGAATTTTTATATTAGCATTTGTAGAATATCTTGAGAAAATAACAGGAAAAAGCAACCCAGAAAACAGTATTCTGCAATGAAATTATAAAAATGGTAGTAAAGAAACCAAACTGAAAGGTTTTCCAATAAAGGAACTGGTTTGTTCTCATAGTACAAATAATCTTAGCTAAATGACTAGTCTTCTAAAAAGATCAGTTTTTAGATAAGAGTGAAAACACACCACTGTGTCTAGATTTAGCATAGAATGAACTCCCTTGAATGGTTCTTATGCTGTCTAGCTCTAAGTATTTAGAATTTTTTTTTTTTTTGGTCATTCTTTTACAGACACCTAACTTTTTATGTAAAAGTGGGTCTAAGGAAACAGGATGACTGAAGTTATACAAATGCCCACTCACCTCCCATGATTTTGGATTGGCAGTTAATAAACTCCGGCTTCCTGTCTGTGAGGTACCTCTGACAGGTGTGGTGGAGGATCTGGAAGAAGGTGCATTTTTCTGAGGCTGTGCTGGCTACCCACTGGTCAAAAGCATTTTCAAACAACAAATCAAACTCTGCAGAATCCTGGAAAAGACAGTGAAATAAATACTGATTTCAATATATAAAGACTGCTCCTTCTACCTATGCCCAACAAAGACTCATAAAGGCTAAAACACCTTTCAAAACTTTGGTCCTAATCATAAGGCTCATCTTTATTAGCACTCAGGTACACGGAGTCCACCTTTCTCTGTTTATCAAGCAAAGCCTAAATCTTACAGTAGTTGAAGATGTCTCGAGGAAGCTAGTCTAACAGAAGTCTCTATAGCCGACCACACTTTGACTTGTGTCAGAATCCAGACTGCATACTGCTTTCCCAGTTATTTGGAACATAATTCCTTCAGGTTCTCAGCACTGAACTGTATTAATCGTGCCCCAACCTTTGGTAAGAAAAGATTCCCCCTCATTATTTTAGCATATAGTTACAATTTACATTTTATTTTTCCTCATTGTTGATGTTTCGTATGGTGAATGTGCGTAAAAGGGAATGTACTTTGAATAAATAACTCTACCATAAAATGTTTCTCACATTAAATTCAATAGAATCCTAATATATAACTTTTAAGGAGCCATTCACTAATTTTTTTGGTAATTAAACTTCATCATTGATGGCATTAGGAGGTAAATGAAGCTTGGATGAACATGTTTTTCATATTGACAACCATGGACATAATACTTGAACTCTGCTCTTTGCGATTTGCTAACGAAGATATTATTGGAGGTAGCATTTCTTTTATATGTATCTCCTTAAGGTTCCTGCATCACATGTTTGAAAAGATTTATAATCCTCAATAAGAAGGGCACAAAAATCAGAAAGTCTGAGTTACATAACTGAAGTAGAGAAATAGCTTTGTTAAAATGACTCAGACAACCACTACCACCGCCAAGGGCAATGAAAGAGTCATGTGTGAAGGGAACGCCTGTGCTCAACACTGGGCAAGTCACTCACCCGATTAGGATCAATGCCATTAACTTGGCGAAGCTGCTCAAGCATCCACTGTGATCTCCGCACGAACGACGTGGAGCCTTCAAACTGTTTGACCTTTGTAATGGACGCCTGTGTGGGTTTCTTGTTTGTCACTGCCAAGAAAAAGACCACTCAGATAAGTGAGTGTGCAGGTTGGTTTGTTTCCTCAGTCAGTGGTATTTCCATCTCACATCTATGTTCATATAATGAGAGCGAGAGCAAGGAGGAAAAATATATTTATATTTATCTACTTAGAAATATAGACATCTGTCTATTGAAGGAGTGAATATGTGTGCCTTTGGTGAGGGACAAACTCAAAAGAAATGGAAGTTATAATCTCTACTTTCGAGCAGTTACAATACAATTTTAATTGTAAGGGCTGCTTCATTTGTTTTCATTTGTTCAAACTGAACACAACTGAATAGCACCAAGCACCTTTAATAGAGGCTACAAGTATACAATGACCAACTGCAGGGTTGACAGGCACCAGGTAGGGGTCATTGGGAAAGGCTGAATTTTAAAGCAAGTGGAGGTTACTGGCTCCCTAAGGGAACTGCAATGCATATTTCTAATTTTATAGTCCAGTGTAAATATTCCAGTTTTCACTAATAAGGAGTAATAAATACCTCATTCCAAAAAACAAACAAGCAAACAAACAGAATTATTGGGCTTTAAAATATAGTCTAGTTTGTATTGCGTTTCTATCTGATTATGACTGCATTTGGCAACCTGGGCGCCCCCCCACCCATGAACTTCTGAGGTCACCACACCTGTGGGACCAGGACGGTTCCCCCTATCCCAGCTTCGGTCATGCTGAGGATGGACAGCGTCACATGTCAGACGGAGGTCAGGCAGCAGCCACTAGGAGAGAGTCAACTTGGAAGATTTCTATGACTGCTTACTTCCTAACTCAGAGCCTCGAGGGTAGAGAGGTAATTATAAGGAAGAATTGTAAGGTTTAATACAAATGATGTTATTAAAGGAACTAGGAAAAGTGGAAAGCACTACTTGTCATAATGAAGGCAATCCTAATAAGACTGTGCATCAATGGCACATTCTTTCTTAGTTTCAAATAATCCCACAGAGTCCACATTTTCAAATAACTATGCAGATGCTCAACAGATGGCAAAGGAATCCTTGAGGGATAAACAGACAGAAAGCACCTACCCCAGTCATGGGTGGTGGTAGGAAGACTCTCCTTCACGCATTGCAGAGTTTATTGCATTAATGTGTCTGGGTCATGAAAGTAGGAACAAAAAGGAGAATGAGATGTGGGCATCTTGCTTTTAGGTCTGGTGAAAATCTCTGTGGTTCTAGGACTGAAGACTATTTTTACAACTTCAGTATAATCTTATCTCTCTGCTTTTAACCAGAATTTAGCAAATACATTTCTTTTTAAATTTCAAATCATGCTTAGGTTTATTACCCATTATTTGGCTCAAAGCTCCAGAACATTTCACACCAATTACATTTACTTTCATGGTTAAAAAGTCATCATTTCCTTAACATCCACGATCAGAGGAAATTTTATAGTCTTCTATTCACAAATGGCCTCTCTGGCCTACAACTCCAAGTATAAGCCTGTTAAGTCCCATTAGCAATAACCATTCCCCTAACTAAATTCAGGCAGTATCACTGTCTGCCCAGGGCTCTGCCCATCCATTTAACTTAATTCATTTATTTTTTGTGTCTCCTATGACACAAAAGGGAGCTCTAATATTTTTCTCTGATAGTCATGCCCTGCTCTTGTCTTTTAATGTTAAAGGAAATAACACACCTGGAATATATGCAGGTCCTAAAATGTGCTTAAAAGATTAAAGGATGCTTTTCAATAACAGGAAAACACAGGTTCCTGTATTAGACACCCATCCCTAAACACACAAAGAGGATTTCCTCCTTTGTTTATGTAAATCACACGACATTTAGGCATCCTAGGAAACATGAACATTTTCCTTGTAACTTTAGTTGAAGTTGTTATGAACTCCTATTTTCACTCCTGGCCCATTTTTTCCCAAAATCTTGAATGTAATGAATGATCGCTGTAATTATTGGCATGTTTAGCACTGACATTTTAGGAAGGCGAGTTCCATTGGAATCTCGTCACTGAAATGAGAAAGGCAGGAACCCCACCCACATGACAAATGCCCCACGGAATTGCTCAACAGCGATAACATTGCAAAGCGGTCATTTTTAATGACAGCAGTTACAAATCCCTCCATCCTTGCCTTTTCCCCCTATTGGTTTATTCCTTGCCCAGTTCTTGGAATCTGGGTAGTCTTCCTGGGCACTGAGCCCGGTTTGGTTTAATTTTTGTTTATTGTTATTATCTCCACCGTCCCAGTTTCTATTTTGAAGCAAGTGCCTGAAAATTATATTGTTATATACACATTATATAGAGTTAAATAAAGATTTTCTCCTCCTGAAGTCAAAACACTTACACAAACACACCACTGTCAGAAGAAGTCATGTCTTAACCCCTTCCTTGTTTTGAGGTTTTTTGGGTTCATAGCAGATAAAAAATAAGTGAGTCGAATTCCACTTGTCTAGTGAAAAAACAGTAATTTATCTTCTTTGCCCAAAGGAAAGCTAATTGATAGCATATTTGAAAAATGCAACCTAAAAGACCTGGACCTGTGATATTATAGTGCTGTCTGTCCAATGATCTCTTATAATAGATTTCATATTCATTATTTTGAATAACTTTAAAGGCCAGGTAACCAGGGCATTTCTGTCATGTCTTCAACATTCACGAGGAAAAGGCAAATATATAGGCATTTAAAGGGGTGGGACTGGCAAGATACTTTAGGCCACCCAGAATCAGCCTGGTCCCTTGGTTCTCCACTCTGACCATACCTTAGAATCACGTCGAAGTTTAACAACAAAAACACCAGACTATGAATCAGAATCTCTGGAGGCATGGCCCTGGTATCCATATCTTTATTCTCTTCAGTTGCTTCTGAGGCACATTGACTGCTGAGACTACTGAATTTGTGTTATTTACTCATTTAACAAATATATGAGTAACATTTATTGGGTGGAAGACACAGAAGTAAGAATTGTGGGGAATTCTTTTTTTTTTTTTTTTTTTGTTTCAAAGTATTTTATTGGAATCCTTTTGATACTACCAAATACTTAGGACAAAGTGTAGAAGTGAAAGCTAAGTGATATCTAGGCAGTTTTTTGCTCCAATAAGTTGACAGCTGCTCACATAGGTGAACAGAAATGCAGGAAATGCAGGAAGGATATTAAGTTCCCAGGATCTGCCCAACACCAGATAAGAGGGCATCCTTTGACAGCAAAATCCACAGTAGCCAGACAGAAAGACAGAAAGCTCTTCTTGTCATAACCTTAAATGGTAGAAACCATTACATAGGCATCCTACCCATCTTAACAGCACTTCTCCAAGAGGAATAACCTTAGGCCTTCAGTCACTGGGTTAATGATGAATCTCTGTGAAGGGGCATGCCCCTGGCTGGACTTTTAGAGCTCATGCTTTACTCAAGGATAACACACCGGTGGATGTCTTAAAGCTCCTTCTGGTGCTGTAGACTTGCCTAGGAGAATCTGGGGCCTGCCTATGGGCAGCTGTGCAAAGATGGCCAGGATGACGGGGCCTGCCACCCCTCCCCCTCATTTAGGGGTTGCACAACAGCCACCAGAGCACTACAGGACATCCACAGTTAGCACCAAAGTCCCTCTCACAAAAAGTGTGGGCAATTCTAAGATTGAATAAGATATGGTTCTGAATCAAGACATTGGGCGGTAGGGGGATAAGAATGGTGTGAAACAGTATTAAAGCATAATAGAATAAATGACGTAGGAGTCATCTTCAGTACTGGGGAGGGTGGGAGCTTCAAGGACCAAGGTAGAATTGGGGAAAATCAGGGAGGCTTTTTGAAGCAGCCACATTCCAGGTAATACTGCATTAGCCTTCACCTAGAATTCTATGATTTTCCCCCAAACTGGCTTGGCCATTCAAACTGAAATTTGGAAGACTGAACCATCTTTCAAAAACTCCTCAATGGCATTCCAAAGCATTTAGAATAAAGCACAAGTTGCTCACGGTGACTCGCAAAGTCCTGGATGACCTGGTCCTTGAGTACCTATCCATTCTCATCTCACTCTCCTTTTAGTTCACCAAGCTCCAGCCATCTTTGCTCCTGGGAAATAGCAACCCCTTTCTACTTTTTGCAAATGCCATTCCCTTCATAGAACTATTCTGCCTCTCCTCCACCCCCGCCGCTTTTAATAGTCGCCTCTTTTTCACTATTCAGATTTCAGCTTATATGTCAACTCCACAGGAAAAAAAAAAACTTCTGTGATCATTTTATCTAAGTATGTTATTTGTTTCATCGAACTCTGTTAATTTCAAAACAGATTCATTTCAAGCCTGGATAAAATATTCATTTGCTTCTCTGACATATTCATGAAGAACCAAAACCCAGATGGCTATCATGTTCGTTTAGTCCAAACATGCAAGATGTGGGTAAATCCCCGCACAGGTCTTCTAAGCTACACCTACCAGTTTGTGATGTAGGAGCCTATAAATGGACATAATAACAAATTACATTTTCCAGAGCATTTAAAACTTAAAAAAAATTCTTTTATACACCTTCTGGCACAGAAAGCACTGACTTGCTAAAGTAATACTGTTAATGAATGGAAAAATTGCAACTTAAAAATTGCACTAAAAGTCTACTGCTCTTCCCATTATAGCTTTTTGCTGCATTGTCAAATGCCACTTTTTATTGGGTGTGGGATGCTCACTGATTATGGATTAATTGAATCATTTTGTTCTAATACTGATACCATTGTTGTGATTTTGACAATATCCTAAACTGCTATTTTCTTAGTATTTCCCTTTAAATAAACTTGCTTTTTTACTTAAAGAAGTTCATAAAAAATATGTTAAAGCCATAAACAGACAGAGCTCTGCCTACATTAAATAGAAAATAATGTAAAAAAGTACAATTAGAAAAAAATTAAAAATACAATGAGAACAAAAATGCTGTTAATTCCAAATGAGAATTGTCAGCGGAGGGCTTGGCATCTGATATTTCCTCTTTGGTAAAATGATGATTAGCAAGTATAGACAGATGCTTAAAAACTATCACAACATAGATACTCTCCAAGATATAATTGTGAAGTTTAACCAGGAATGGCTTCTCTAAGACCACTGCTTCCTAAGCATTGGCACTCACTCAATAAGTCAAGTTTTGGGGTTATCCAAACCTAATGTTTTTTCACTCACTCCCATTCCTGAAACCCACTGCTTTCTATGGTGGCATCAGAGGGAGGCAGAAGCATCTGTACCAACCAAATCCAGGTCCTTGTGCTACCAGCTCTGACAAAAAAACAAAAAAATGTGGTTTCCATGGCTGCATACCTCCTCTTCAGCCTTCATGTAGACTTGATTTCTATCTCAGCTGTAATTAAGAAGCAGTGATAGGAACTATTATGTTTGGAATATCATTACTCAAGTGGTATAACATCTCTATCTCATGAAGTAATGACCTAGCAAGATCTTTTAAAAAATGGTCCCTGCAGGAAATATTGTACAAAAATAAAATAAGATGCTTAGTCAAGGAGTAGAGACTACCAGCTCTGCTTTTGCTCAATCAGAAAAGTCTATTTAATTAAAAACCAATATGCTGGACAATAGCAAAGTACCATTTTAGATTAAATTTGGTCTTGTGGTGAGTCAGAAAATGGTGGAGGAGGGGATAGAGATTGATGAGGAAAGGGTAAGACAGAAATGCAAATTACTTGCATGTTAGGCAGAACAGTAAAGGAATACACATTATCAGTGATTAAAATGCCAATTGTCCAGTTCTAGGTCCAATGGCTGAGAGATAACTTAAAAAAGTCACACTCTTTCCCCTATAATCTCATTATTCTCAGCATCATTTCTGAATCATTCCAAACAAAATCAATTTTGCTTAAGATACAAAATATCTAGTCTCAGTCTTAAAATATTATTTTAAAGGAAATAATCAGTATATAAACAAAATGATTACTCATCACTTTTTTCATAGGTATTCTTGCATATTTACTAACATTTTCACAAACATTTTCTATATACATTAAACTCATATTAAATCATCTTAAAACTCTGTGGTCCTTTCTCTATCAAAAAAAAAAAAAGGTACTGAAGAACAAATTGTATAGACATAGTTTGATGTCAAGGCTAGGCAGCTAAAATGCACAATTGACCACACCTACATACCTAAGATACCTTACAATTTCATTATGCTTAGTTCTAGCATGATCAAATTAAGCGAAGGTCAGCGTTTTGTGGTATGCCTTAGCTCTCTCTTCTGCTGGAGTCTAATGACCAGACATGTTGATTTCACCAAGACTGTTGATGAGAAACAAACAATTTGGAACAAGAAAAAAAGTGTCCACATAGGATCTTAGCAGGGCTGCTCTTTGGCTGTGTCAGAGGTGATTGACATGAAGGCTAAAAAAAAAATCCTCTGAAATGTGGTTCAGGAAATTAAAACAAGACAGAGCATGCTTTCTAGGTGCTGATGAGGTGAATAAATGGGCTAACAGGCCAAAAACGTGAGAAATGATTATTTGTAACTGGTTTCTTTAATGTTCCTCCAAAACTCTAATGTATGATAATCATAGGTGGATTTCATAGTATGAATGGAGAAATAAATATCAGGTCTGAGGCTGCATCAGCAATTTTATCTGGTGAGATAATTTTAGAAGTTTAGAAGCAAAAATACCTAGATTGTTACCTCAAACATATTCAGAATATGCAAATATCGTCCCTGTTATAATTAGTGGGAAATAGAGCATGGTACACTTTACCCAGGGCTGATTGTTTGCTTCTCAGAGTATTTCTCAAAATGTGTTATCTTTTAGTACATAGCAAATGTTGAGACTCTATAGGCTCCAACCAGACCAATTCGTGAAATGGCCAAGTTTGTTGCTGGGGCCTTATCTCTCTCCTCCCCATCTTAGGTCCTTCCTTGTCAGATTCCTGACATGCCTCAAATGAACCTAAAAGGGTATTCTTAATTTGGCATGTGTTTAGGAAGAAGTTCTTTTTTTTTCTTTCTCAGCTTTATTGCAGTATAATAGACAATTAGATACTCATATTTACATTGTATAATTCAATGAGTTTTTCAATTATTGTTGGCACAATAATATATTAGTTTCAGTTGTACAGCATAGTCATTCGAGATCTATATAACTCATAAAATGGTCACCCCACTAAATCAGGTACCCCTCTTCCCTCTTACATATTATAATATTGTTGACTATTTTCCTTATGTTACACTTTATATCTCCATGACTATTTTGTATCTATCCATTTGTACTTCTAAATCCCTTTGCCCTTTTTCACCATCCCTCTCATCTAGTAACCCTCAAAATATTCTCTGTATCTATGAGTTTGTTTCCATTTTTGTTGTTGTTGTTTATTTTGTTCTTTAGAGTCCACATGTATGTGAAATCATGCGATAACTGTCTTTCTCTGACTTACTTCATTCAGTGCAATACCCTCTAGGTCCATCAAGGCAATATCTTTTTCCATCCCTTTCCTTTTAGTCTGTATCTGTCTTTTAATCTGAAGTGAGTCTCTTGCAGGTAGCATATGTAGTGGTCTTGTTTTCTTATCCATTCAGATTCCCTACCTTTTTGTTAGAGCACTTAATTCTTTTCCATTTGAGGTACTTGTTGATAAATATGTAGTTTATTACCATTCTTTATTCATATTTTTGATACATATTTTTTCTTCTTAAAGAAGTCCCTCTAACAATTCCTGTAATACTGGCTTGGTGTTGATGAATTCCTTTAGCTTATTTCTGTCTGGGAAGCTCTTTATCTGTCCTTCGACTCTAAATGATAACTTCGCTGGATAAAGTATTCTTGGTTGTAGATCCTTGGTTCTCAACACTTTGAATATTTTGTGCCAAGCCCTTCTGTCCTGCAAAATTTCTTTTGAAAAACTTTGGGAGTTTCCTAGTAGGTAACTAATTGCTTTTCTCTTGCTGTTTTTAAGATTCTCTCTTTGTTTTTAACCTTTTGCATTTTAATTATAATGTGTCTTGGTGTGGGCCTCTTTGGGTTCATTTTGTTGGGAACTCTCTGAGTTTCCTAGGGTTGTATGTCTATTCCCTTCACCAGGTTAGGGCAGTTTTCCATCATTATTTCTTGAAATATATATTCAACTTCTTGTTCTCCCTCTTCATTTACCCCTACATCATGGATGTTGTTACTCTTAATTTTGTCCCATAGGTGACTTAAATTATTACTATATTCTTGGCAACTTTTTTTCTTGCCATTCTGATTGGGTGTCTTTGGCTTCCCATCCTCTACGTATATCACATTTTCATCTCCAGATCAGAGGAAGAAGGCAAGGAGGAGGAGGAGTCTGAAAGTCTAATACATTTCTCCAAAGAGATATTGAAGAAGGAACCATTGGTATAGAAAACTGCTTCCTTGTATAGAAGTCTAGTTAAGTCCTTTAGTAGAAGGAGAAGAATAGGAACCATCTTGCAACCAGCATTCCTTAGGAAAGATGCTTTTAATATAAAGGTACAGCATCATATGGAGAGTATGTACAGTTAACAGCTGTACATTAATAGAGCAAGCAGCCTCCCTATACCAACTTTGTAGGAAGTACTATCTGGTTTTAATATTTCCAAATTACTAACAAGGAGACAGTATTATTTTAAAATGTACAACTTTTATGTCATATGCCAATATGATATCTAGTTGGTACTTCTAAAACCTAGTCCCTCCAATTTTAATCTTCTTTACCCTGTTTATTATTTTACCTTTTTAGAAATGGTAAAAATATGTAGATTTTTATTTCAAAAGGGTATTCTACTTTTCAAGTGAATGACAGGTTCAGGTGCACAATAGGTAGTCTTGGCCATTAAATCTTTAGCCTGAAATTAGAAAGCTTAATCCCCAAAGGCTTGAGTTCCCCCACTGTAAGACCAGTACTGCCTTCTCCAGACTAGCACCACCATGTCCTCTACAGTATAAATTGATACACAGAGTGCCAATTTAGATATGCATTAATACATGGCTCTTCAACAAAAAGAAGAACAGTTCTTGCTTCCACCAGAAATAACGAATAAACCAAAAACTTATTTCAGGTTCACATGTTTTGTTTCAAGATCAAATCACAGTTTTAAGGGATTTGAACAATTTTTTTTTTTACTAGAAAAGAGTGATATCCTGAGAACTAAGGAGAGTAGAGAAAACAGTAAAAACCAAGAAATTACAGTAATATCAGGAGACTAGGAGGAGAGAAATTTGGGGATTAAAACCTCTTTAAAAACCTATTTTCTACAATCCTTATTCTAGCAGCATCTCTCTTAAGCAATTGTGTTTGTTTCAGCCTCCCTGAAAACATGACTTTAGGCTTGAGATTCAGCAAGCCAAGGCTTCCTACTGTGTTTGATATTTTAACTTCCATAGACTTTTCCCCAGAGATTTGAGGAGAAAATCAATTTACATGCATTTTGGGTAAAGGGTAAACAAACAATGAACTATAAAACCTGGCTAATATTAGTTATTGTGACTTCACACGTATGAGGAAAGGGTATAACATGTCTGATTTATGGAGTATAACTGTGAAACAAACAAACAAACAAACAGGCCTAAGGCAAGGAAGTAAATGCCTAGGGCTGTGAAAACTGTGCTGGCTTCTCAAAGAGATGACATTCAGTACCAAAATACTGTACTATACAATGGAGATAACAGAAGGGGTTAACTACAGTTATAAAGTCTTACTCTGTTCTTACTTCCTCAGTTCTGGGAATAGATGTAAACATCATTTTTGATCTATTATTAGGAGAGATTTACAAACAGAGCATCTAAAAACAAAGGCATCAAAGAGGCAGCTACCTGACTCAAAAATGAATTAAATTACTCCACCAGAAGCTCAAAGACTGAGAATAAAAACTTGAAAAAGAAATTCTTTTAATGTTATGCTTTCCTTTAACATTACCCATCATATACTAAAAAGTATGGGCCATGCAGCAACTCTACTCAGGGAAGTGTCATACTTGGTAGAAAGTCAACACATATTTTACCAAGAAGAGCTGCTAAGGAGCATTTTTCAAGCTCAGATACTCCTTACAATGAGAAAAAGCCAAATAGTTCCCCTGTCCCTTGGCAGCTGTGGAGAGAGGGGTTTACTCACCATCGTGTGAAGGAAAGGCCTGGCGAGTGGCTCCCTGACATTGTGTGCCCTGCAGTTGTGCCTGATCTTTTCATGGGAATGTTTTGTCTAAATGACCCATGGAAAGATGTTACGTGGATGTGAATCTCCTTCAGTGTGACAAAAAATGAGACTAAAACTTGAAGGAGGCAGAGCAACAGAGAATTTTCTGATGGACTAGGTACTAAACATAATATCATTAGGTTTTGGGAAAAATCAAAGCTGTTATTACTTAGCAAACATATGCTGTCAAATATAATTACGACTGTCAGTCAAGCAAAGACAGATTTATCTGCTCTCTCTGCTTTCCCCCCTCTTCACCACCACCACCACCACTTACTCAGTGCTTCAGTAATACATTTTAAATGAGGGTATATATACATCACTGAAGTTCTAAAAAAAGCAAATAATGTCACTAAGAACTTTTTACCTTCACTCTTTATTGTGTTCGGTTGGGGAATAAAATCTAGCAACACGTTCTGGGTAAAACAAATGTCAATTACATTAGCAAAAGTTATCTACAATTAAAATTATCTGAATTTATTTTGGTAAATTTTAGGCAATACCTACTAAAGCTAAACATGCATATACTCTATGACCTAGCAATTCGAATCCTGTGTCTACACAACAGAAATGAGTGCTAGGGCCACCCTTCTGCCTCAAGCAACCAGAAATGGACAGAATATATGAAACAATGAAAGATAGTGACTCCTGTGAGATGGGAAATAAATGAGATGAGCCCTATGATTGCCCTGGTTTACTGCTTTGGGAGAGTTTTCCAGGCTGTGGGGCAAGAAGAAGGAACCGAGGCAGAGACTGGAAGACTGCTTGGGTTGGAGAGCTTTAGACAGAGCTGAGAGCCCAGGGAAACCAAGATGATTAAAATTCTCAGCCATGAGTATTAAGCTGAGTACTTCTCACTACGTATGTGTGAGATTACCTGAGGCTGGAGAAAGAATCATTCAAAATGAGTAGAGGAAACAATACTCCATGCTCACATAGGGCTGCGGATAGTGCCTGTACCCATCAGCCAGACTGGAAATCCTCAACATTTGGGGGTATTGGGTAGAAAGCACAGCAGGATCTTGCCCCATTAGTAAGGAATAATGAGCCCTAGATGGAGCAATGCTCTAGTCTTATTTTCAAATGACAATGTAGTATGGAATTTATAACATTTGAAAAAGTAAAATGTATGACAACAATAGCATAAAGGTCAGGATGGGAGAAGGGAAAGTAAGCTATTGGAAAGTTCCTATACTATACATAATGTAGTATTATATCACTTGAAGGTAAAGCTTGTTAAGTTAAAAAATGTGTACAATAAACTCTAAAGTAATCACTAAAATAACAAAACTGAGAGTCTTAGCTGTGATGGTTAATTTTATGTGTCAACCTGGCAAGGCCATGGTACCCAGCTTTTTGGTCAAACATTATTTTGGATATTTCTGTGACGGTGTTTTTGGTTAAGATCAACATTTATATTGGGGGCCTCTGAGTAATGCAAGATTGCACTCCATAATGTGAGCGGGTCTCATCCAATCGGTAGAACAGAACAACAGGCTGACTTCCCTAGAGCAAGGAGAAATTATGCCAGCAGATGGTCTTCAGACTTGAACTATAACATCAGTTCTTTCCTGGGTCTCCAGACTCTCATTCCACTCTCCAGATTTTAGACTTGATAGCCTCCATAATTGCATGAGTGAATTCCATATATAAATATACATATTTCTCATTCCTTTTTCTTTATATATATATATATATATATATATACACATACTATGGGTTCTATTTCTCTGGAGAAGCCTAATAAGAAGCTAACAAAGAAAACAATGCCATTTACAATATCATCAAAAATAATAAAATACTTAGAAATATATTTAACCAAAGAAGTACAAGACTTATATACTGAAAACTCTAAGATGCTGTTCAAAGAAATTGAAGACTAAAATAAATGTAAAAACGTCTTGTGATCAAGGACTGGAAGATTTAATACTGTTAATAAAGGCAGTAATCCCCAAATTGATCTGCAGATTCAAACAGAAAGACATATTGTGGTCATGGGTTAGAAGACTCAATATTATTAAGATGTCGATTTTCCCCAGTATAATCTACAGATTCAGTGCTATCTCAAAAAAAAAAAAAAAAAAAAAAAAAAATTCCAGTAGGTTTTTGAGTAGAGTATGACAAATTGATTATAAAAATTCATACGGAAATGCAAGTGATCTAAAAGAGCAAAAATAATTCAGGGAAAAAAAGAACAAAGTTAGAAGACTTATACTATTTGATTAAAGGACCTGTTATAAGACTAAAGTAATCAAGACATTGTGGTATTGGCATCAAGATAGACACAGATCAATGGAACAGAATAGAGAGTGCAGAAAAAGACCTGTGTATATGTGAAAAATTGGTTTCCAACAAAGGTGCAAATGCAATGCAGTGAAGAAAGAATAGTTTTTTGTTTGTTTGTTTGTTTTTAAACAAAGGATACTGGAACAACTGGATATACAAATGCAAAAAAGGAACTTCGGTTCATACTTTGTATCATATACAAAAATTAAGTCAAAATGGATCAGAGACCTAAATGTAAAAACCAAAAACTATAAAACTTTTAGGAGAAAACACAGAAGTAAATCTTTATGACTTTGGGTTGCGCAAGACTTCTTAGATATGGCACTAAAAGAACAATTTATGAAAGAATAAATTAACTAGGATAAAAATGAAAAACTTCTGCTCTTTACGAGAATAAAAAGACAAGCTATGAACTAGGAGAAAATATTTGCAAATCACTGTCTGATAACTTATATCCAGAGTATATTTGTAAAAACTCTTGAAACTCAAAAAAAGAAAACAATCCAGTTTTTAGAAAAATGAGCAAAATATGTGAACAAACACTTTACTAAAGAAGATGTGGATAGAAAGAAAGCATATCAAAAGATGCTCAACATTATTAGTCATTAGTGAAAAGCAAACTGAAACTACTATAAGGTAACATTACACATCCATTGGAATAGCTTAAATTCAAAACATTGACCATAGCAAGTGTTAGCATGCTATCCAGAGCAGCTTTATTCATAATAGCCCAAAACTGGAAACAACCCAAATGTCTATCTCAAAACAATTATGTTGAGTGAGAGGCAGACAAAAAAAATTACATTCTTTATACTTCCATTTTTATACAATTTTAGGAAATGCAAACTCATGCATAGGATAGAAGCAAATTAGTGGCTGCCTGCAGATATTGCTAGGATGTGGGAATACTGGGGGCCAGGAAAGGATGACAAAGGGGTACAAAGAAACTTTTGGGGGTAATAGATAGGTTCAGTATTTTGATTGTGGTGATGATTCCATGCATGTTTAAATGTAAAAACTTACCAAATCGTATTGTTCGAATCCCTGAAATTTCCCACATGTCAATTACAACTCAATAAAGTTTTCAGAAAACTCACAAAACTATAATTTATGGCAATTGTAGCCAAAATAGAGATTACCTTTGATGGAGGTAGAAGGAAGCCTTCCGGGGTGCTGGCAAGTTTCTATATGCTGATATAGGTGATGTTTACATGGGTTTATACTCATATAAAAATATCATTGAATTGTATGCCTAAGATTTGTATACCTTACAATATGTAAGTTATACCTTAATAAAAAGTAAACCAATAATAATGATGATAATTATGGCAGGGTTTGAGAATTGCTACCAATTTGCAATTCCCAACCATGACAGGTATGGGGACATGAAAGAGTCATGTGCGTTCAGTCCCTTGACTGCTTTACTACCTACTTACCACTTAACCCATCACTTCCTTGCCCTCTTACCACTTTCCAGAAATTGCCCCATGAAAATTAAAATGCCTCCAAATTACAAAGCCCAACAGCTTTTTAAAAAATCTGTCCTCATCTTCCTTGTTTCACTGCACCACTCCCTATAATCTAGACATACCCCAGACAAGCTCCCAGGCATTTTTTGGGCACAACAAGGCTTTGGGGCACAACAGTTAGCACCAAAGCAGAAAAGGCAGAAAATAACTTGATGAGTTCGAGGAAGAGAAAGATCAGGGTAGCAAAACTGAGGAAAGGAAAAAAAATGAATGAAGTCATGAATGCAAGCAAGTGCCAGGTCATGAAGGCCCTGGTGGAACAAAGCTTTGTAAACATGAAACAGGAATGTAATGACATCTGATTTACATTTTGAAAAGTACTGGCCAACTGCTGTAAGGCAAACAGGTCATGGAGGAGTGTGCATGAAAACAGGTAAACCACTTAGGAACTTCTATTGCAGTAGTCCAGGGGAGGTAATGGAGGCTTAGACCAGATGACAGTAGTGGAGATAGAAAAGGGGATAGTCTGTCCCACTCTCTGTAGCTGTTGACCCCCCAGTGGAAATCCTCAAGGTCAGTCACCAAGTCTCACTTATTTTTGTACCATAATGCTTAGTACTGCAGGCCTTTGTTTACTGAACATCGCACTTTGTACATGCCAGCATAAAGACAATTTTGATTTGTTTTTTATTTACCTGTATGTACTAGCTCACCTACTGGATTATAACTATCCAGAAGATAAAAGATTATGTCATTGCAAACCAGAGAACTTGGTATGGTGCCCTACTCAGAGTCCAAACTCAAATATATATCACAAAAAATATCTCCATTTCCATTAGAAATAATCAGGGATTTTATGTATGTACTGACGACTGTGGTTAGCAATATCTCACCCTAATCTCTTTTTGACCATGTCTGTTTTTCTATCTGGGATCATTTAAGGTAATGTGGGGGAAGAAAAAAAAAAAAAGAATAACCAGGCACATCTGACTACAAAATCTGACATGTGGTAAAGAGCTGCTTCTCTCACACAGAAAGCCAGCACCTCTGTGACTTCTGCTGCAAATTCCAAGGTGGAATACATTGTTATGCACTTCATTAGGATTTATGTAACAGCCCAGGAATCATTTCCGAAATAAATGATGCCACTTGTGTTAAATGATTCCTTCCTAAGAAAAACTCCTGGGGATCTTTCAATAGCACAGCCTTGATGAAGAGTCAGAACAAAAGGAGTAAAAAACAACTGACTCTGGTGCTAAATGAGTAGCGATATGCTCAGCTTTCTCTATCCAATTCCCCAGTGATGATTTTCACATAAATCAGACCATAATTGGAGGACAAACTGTCTTAAGCAGATGATGCCCAACTATTGATACATTAGCTCTTCTCAAAACTCAGCCGGTCATGACATCTGCAGGCCTCCACTTGCTTGTGCCATGGGATCTGTCCTCTTTCTTAGAATTCCGTCTAGACCGGAGGCTATTCTGTTAGGGCCAATCTGAATCAGAAAGCAGTCACCATACTGGGCCATTACTCTATGCCAAAGAGAGAAGCTGCTGCTCTCGGTAAATGCTGATTGTGGTCACTAAACTTTGTTCCCATGGGGTTCAGAGATAGAGCTGAGTGCTTACCCAGTCTTTGGGAGTGTACACTATGAAGTGCAATTCCTCAGTTTTACTGGATGTCACTGTGCATCTTCTACTATGAAAGTAAAGCCATTATATTAAAAAAAATGATAGCAGAGCAAGCATCATGGACAGATATGGTTTGTGAGAAGTAGAGAATAAGTTTATTGAAGGACCATGCATGCCAGTAAGTGGACCTATTTTGTACTCTTAAATGCTTTGCATGAAATTCATTTGATACCAAAACTTCAGTATATGTTGACTGAAATTTGGGGCAGAAATGACCAATTTTGCATTGCAAGGTAATCTATACTAGCTTTAAAACTAAACTTAACACTTATAACCAGGGGCCAAGTATGTGAGTTCCTTAGAGCAACAAAATACTAAAAATTAGGACTTCTATTAGTTCCTCAAAATTGATGTTTTGCATTCTTTTAATGTATAAGCTAAGGCTCTGTTCAGTTTGTTACAAAAATTTGACATAATTAAAGCTAACTTAACTAATTTTACATGTATGGTTTGTACTCTTGTATATAAAATCAAGATAATACAGAATTATGGAGTTGAAAAATATCTCAAGAAGTCTATTCTCCATCTATATCTGCTTTTGTGAACGTTACCTTCTTAGATACTTTATATAGATTCTTTTTCTAGCTTCTTTTACCTCCATAATAATAATTTACAACTCACTCTAATAGTTAAACAGTTTCATGATGAGAAACTCTCTTTCTAGGTTATACTGAAGCCATTTGCTTTTCACATTTTTAAAAGTCATCATTTAAGTGGTCTCCAGTTTTCTCCTCATTAAAACCTTCCTAGTTCCTTCAGCCTTCCCAGGTAGGTCTTCTTTTTCAATCCCCACCTCCTGTGGGCCTCCACAAACCTTAGCTGGATTCTCCATGTTCCCTATTAGACATGGAGCCAGATCTAAGTAGAACAGTTTCAAAAACGGCCAACACAATGCAACAAGTTCACATTCAGCAATGAATTGATTTGGATTCCTATTTGAGTATGCTAGTATTTTTTAAAACCATGATGCTGCATGCTTATGGTTATCTTATTATCTACCACGAGTATTTATAGACCCATTGTTTGGCCACATTCTCAAAGAGGTTAGAGAAAAAATTTAACTGACATTTTAAACTATTTTTTCTCTATAAGCCACACTAATATTGGCATGCTATTGTGTCCTTTCGGTCACTATTTCCATATGGCAGGTATAAGCCAAGTTTGAGCTCCTTGAGTGAAAGAGGCTATTTCCTATTCTCACTAATTTAATACTGTACAGGCAAGGTTTCTGCTTCTATCCTTCTCCAGCCCCCAGTTGCAATCAAAGAACAATGAGGTATCAAGCAGAGTTCCGTGCATACAGTAAGCATCAGTACTGAGTATCTGTTGAATGAATGCTATAAATATCAGTGGATGGGGTTGTTCAAAGTGCGAGGGCAGCATTGGAAATAAAGATACAAAATGAAAGGCTCTGCATGAAGTCTATCTGTGTAGGTGCAATTGATAGTTTGCCATGGTTTGAACACCTGCCATGGAGAGAATCAGTATGCGCTAGAGGTCTTGTTCTGTCAAACTGTACATCAAGAATGTGCCAGATGATGATATAAGGGGTCCAAAGGTTACCAGATCTCTCATAATACAACAAACAGCTGAATTACTACCTACAGAAGCAAATGATAACAGATCTCATCCCCAGCACATGGGCTGTTGCATCATGCTGCTGCTTTATAGACAAGGCTCACCTCTGGGTAGTGCCTGGAGGGCTTATGGTGAGACCGATCACATTTTCCAAGTGTAAGATTACTAACTCAGAAACTCTGATGTCTTCCCATAACCTAAGTTCTAGTCCATTCAAATATCATTGCCTAGGACCATGGACATACTCATCTCACTTACTAGAGGCAGAAACTTTGTAAGAACCTGTCTAGGACAAGTGAGATACAAGGCATTGCATCTACTTGAGGGTCTTCACCATTTGCCTCTTCCTTGTTCCATTAATAGCTAAAAGGATCAACTTCTTGATTATCTCATCAAACATCCTTATAGAGGACTTTTTAGACCAGATACAAATTTATGCCAACTTTTCTCGATCTGACTCCACAGGCCAAGATCTCCATGGTGAACAGAGACATTTTTTAACTAACCTTTGCTAGGTCTTCAGCATAACTTAGCACTGAGAGGTGCTGGGACTTTCGTGAAGATGGAAAACTCTCCAGGAACTGTCACTATTAAACAAATAGAGAAATTAAACTATGTCAAGATTCCCACAACAATTCATTTCTTCAAGCTCAAATTTTGTTCTATCAACTAATCCACTCTTAGGCTCTCTCTAGTATGAATAAGAAGTCCAAGTTGGCCTCAGAGGATACTCATTCATGAGTAAAATAAAAAGTAACATATAAAAGATATAAAATACAAGTGAATTTGTGCCTGGCAATGCAAACCTATTTTGACAAGTCAAAAATTATAAGTAAAGTAACAGGCCATGATTATTCAGGTATCTTTTCATTGAATCTTTTCTTAGCTGCTGTCATTTCATATGTGTAGTCACTAATCATATGTGATGCTGAGCATGCACATTTCAGACTTCCAAGGTACTTGTGACCCTGTACAGCATAGACTGCACAGCCATCGCAAGACCATACACACCAGCAAAACTGTGACAATGCCAAGCAGACTTTGAGGAAATGACTAACACATGTCCTAAAGGCCACTTAGGGGTCTGTTGTTACAAGAGTAGAATTAATGCTTCTCTGCTATGTGCTTCCTCTGCTAAGGACATCAGTGTCGTTGAGAGTTCTACAGGGAGAAGCCAGGGTCTATCCCAGATTTATTGCAAAGGCTGCCCTTTCAATGCCAGGCCATCATCTCTAGATCTTCACATTTAGAAAGAAGTCTGTGTGAATGGCTGTGGGTGCAAATCCTTCCCATTGTTGCCAATCATCTTGTCATACGCAGGAGATGCTGTTCTGATGGGTAATACCACTTAGAAGCCCTGCTAATTCAAGTCTAAATTACAGAACATATTTTTAGAAAAACAAATGTTTGATTCTTTAATACAATGCAATGGATCACAAGGGTCCCTGGGTACTGAATGCTTGGCTGTTCCTCAGCTATCCAGACTCACTTTCTACTCCACACCTCCAGGACTCACTCCACCAGAGCTTTGCCACCACAAAAGAGCCAGGCTCCTCCAGGGCCTTGCACATGTCCTAGGCCACCCTGTCTGCATGCTTCTGCTCCCTGTGACTTCTCAGCCTGGGATGGCTTTTGGGCCACCTCCTGAGAATCTAAATTGTGCTTATCCTTCACAGGCCAACTTCAGATCTTCCCTTTGCCATAAGACTTTCCTTGGCAGGCTATCCCACACTCCCTTCCCTTTTCAAAACGTCTATGATATTTCTCTGAAATACTCATTTTAGGACTTTGCTATACTGAATCTAATTTAGGAACAAAAAGGAAATATGCTGTTTGCAAGCAAATAATTAGTCCTAAACTGCCATTTTTTAAAAAGTTCAATAGGTTAAACATCTTTTATATATATTGTATCATTTTATTCATTTGCTCAGGAAACATTCCCCACTCCTAGGCAGTGCAAAAGGGAAGCATCAGCCAAATTTGTGAGGAATTATCAAACATTTTCAATTCAGAACACACGAGGCTTCCTCAAATGAAAATGTATTCCCTGATAACACTGCAGGAGGTTCTTGTTGTTGTTTATTAATTAGTTTTTTTTGGGGGGGCACTCTAGGCAAAATAAGATACAGTTTCTACTTCTCAAGGGTTTTTCAGGTCACATTTAGACGAAAAAAAATCAAGCAAGAAATGGTAATCATATTTCAGTGCCAATGGAGGGTACAACAGGCCAGAAGAACCAGGGCAATTTTCAGAGGAGGCAAGTTTTAAAAGGAGACTTGAAGAAAGAAAAGAAATAGAATTCCCCAGAGAGAAGGAGTGGTCTACACTTAGAGTCTCAAGTGCAGAATGAATGGTGAAAAAGCCACATTTCTAGAGGGAAGAGAATAAAGGTGGAAACAGCCACAATGTGACTGGTTCAGGTTTCTGGTGAAATGGGCAAATGAGAATAGTGACTTCCATGTCTGAATGTGAGCCGTTGTGGTGTCCCTATCGTAGGAAGTACGGGGAAGGTGACTGTCTTCTGTATGCCACTTTTGTTTATCCTCCTCTGTACTAGACTATAACCATTAACTTTCTCCCTTCTCTTGAGGGCTCTTTTGGAAAGAGGTTCATTCTGCAGATGAAAGTCCTTCTTATTCTCCCTTGACTGATAGGAACAGTGACGGTGTGGGGGAAGAACTCTTAGGGATAGTGTGGAAACATAACAGACCCGGCCGTGTCTGCCTGAACACCTGTGCACACTCTGTTCCTAAGAAACGTGCCTAACAATCCATAGATCGCTGCACCCACCCTGAAGAGCTGGGGTGCTGAATTCTGCCGATGATCAGATGCTGAAGACCTCCGCTGTTAAGCCTGCTACCCTATAAATAAGGGAAGTATTTGTAAGATCGCAAACGAAAATTAGCAATTTTGAATCACCATAAAAGAAAACTTTGAATTTTAAGTAATGGCAATTTTTGAGAGAGGGAGAGAAGGAATGAATATGAATGAGAATGAATCTGCTTTATTCTTGGTAAAATGCTTGTTCTCTCTCTCTTCCTTTTGAGGGTGCAAGGAAGATTTATTGGCCATGGTCTGAACTGAGAGGGGCAGGCTCCAGGCTGTCTATCAAAGCAGGAGTTGACGAGAGAGATGGTCACTCCTATTTTGATGTCCAGGGCTTGTGTCCTGATGTCAGATTTATTTTATAATGCAATTCACTATACTACTAGCCTCCACTCTGGTTCTCCATAGAGAGTTGTTCAGTCATGTTCAAAAGGTGATTATCTAAAGCCCCTTGCCCCAGTTCCACCCTCACATACCGCACTATGCCACAGGCTCCATTCCATCCACATTATCTTGGCCACCATGCTTGAAAGGCTTTGGAGAAACACATCCAGAAGCCAAATTAGCTCCTCATGTAAACAAGCCCTGTTTACCACAATATAAGCCAAGCAGAAAGCTAGTATTCTTCATGCACTGTCATGGGTGGAAGGTCATCTTAATTGAAAGAGTAAAGCTAATTAAATGGCTACTTTTCTGATATGAGGAGTTATTGGCTGAGACAACAAAGTAAAAGGAAATTTATGTGAGAATACATGGTATGTTTCCTGTTGGGAGTCTTAGAAACCTCTTTTTAAAAGAACCACAGCTCAACCTGCTGTCTCCTGAGAGGGAGGTAATACTCCTTCCTGATAGCTTGTCAGAAGGAAATGCTCATTAAAATGGCTCTCTAGTGGAGGCCAAGGTTTCTGGTAGTGAATCACCCTGTAGTTCCTTACCTGCTCCATCATGGACCAAACCAGCATTACAGGGTGAGGATTTGACCTAGACACTAAGTGATCCCCTCTGCTCTATGAAGGGAGTGAACCTTATGTCCATTAGCAGTGGACTGCTGCTTGCTAAATCACAGCAAGTATTCTAAGGGAAGAGAGAGAGAGAGGAAGGAGAGAGGGAGGGAGAGGGAAAGAGAGAGAGAGAAAGCACGAGCAAGTGAGCACACTGAACTGGGAGTCAGAAAGCTTTGGTTCTTGTGTCCACTCTACCTACCCATCTATGGACATTTTAGACACATGCTTTTTACTATTCAGGCTTAATTTCATCATTTCTAGTAGGAAGCTAGACTAGAAAGATGCTATGAGCCCCTTCTAGTTTTAACATTCTTTGGCTCTGTGAGTTACATAAATGTACACTGTACATTATGATGCCCATTCTCTAGACATCTCACTTATAAAGTGAGAAATAGATGTAGTAAACCATTATCCAGATAAAAATTGTAAGGTCGATCTTTCCAAATAAAAAAAGAAAATGTAAAATATCTATTCATTTATAAATGTCCAACACACAAAGGATATCTTCAATTCCTTCTACCCAAATCAAAGAGACTGTCAGCCTGCTGTTTCCCTCTGCAGGTCTGATGAACTGTTGGGGTGAGGGGTGGTGAAGGGAGTTGTTGGCAGGAAGGAAGCTTCATGGTGTGAGAAAGCTATTCTTTTGGGAGTGGCGAAATGGTATGCTCATAACTTTTCTAAATTTCCCCAGAGGGAATCATAGCTGAATATGAGACATTTATATAAATTTTCTCTTTCAATTAAGAAGGATTTCAACTGCCAACACTTGGATCATAAAGCAGCGTGGTTGTTCCACTCTTTTGGAAATATCTGAAGGCACAAATAATGTTCATTCGATAAATACTTACTGTGTGCAAACTGAAGGAAAAGTGATGCATGAGGGATGAGGGCGGAGGAATGAGAGAGGAGATGGGAGATGGGAACAGGGACAAGGTGATATAAATACAGCTTGACTTCTCAGGAACTTTGCATCTTAGGAGAGAAAGGCCAAGTCCCTAGGTGCTAAAATACAAGACAGGACATGATAAATACCGATATATATATATATATATATATATATATATATTTAACCACCAGCAAGCATCTGAAGGAGGGAAAGGACACACAGTGAATGGAGTGGGAGAGTGGGGTGAAAGCTGGGTTTTGGGTGGATACAGGACAGCTTCTTTATGAAAGTGGTATCATCTGAATGGTAGCCAGAGGATGGGTAGAGTTTTTAAGGATCAAGAAGACAGAATCAAAGCAGATCTGATTGACCTCTCTAACCATCCTTGTGCTTCCATAACTGAAAAAAATGAGCCCTACTGACTGGGAAGGGCCACTGTGAAGAACAGAAATAAGACCACCCAGAGAGCAGCTGATTTCTTTTAGATTACCTTGACCTGGGATGACTTTTAAGACAACTTATTTCCTGGCCAAGAATCCTGGATACTCCCCTATGCTCAAACTCAATATTTAGGAAGTAATCTTGTTAAATACATATTTATATTCAAAAGCAGAACTCCAAGCTTCCTAGTCTTGTTTCCTGGCCTCGAAACAAAGGCACTATTATTTTCTTGAAAAGGAAATTATTCCAGTGCCCCTGCTTGGGCTCCAGTGACTCCTGCTCGCCCTCAGTTTTCTTCCTCTACTTGAAAGGACACCCATGGCTATAACTCAACACTAGCTCAGGACGGCACACAGGGTTTGATGTAGAAGCAGCAAAGAGGTGCTTGTGTTCCTGTTGAAACTGTGGGAACGATGTTCCTGAGTGATGACACTTAAAATCTTGCTTCCTGTGAGATTTATCATCCATGAACAATTCAGCTGCAGGGCTAGGTTCATCTCATTTTAAAATGTAAGTCAAGAGCCTAAAATTGGTAATTGGGCATTTAATTGGGTATGTGTAGGCATTTATTGGATTTTAACAGCTTCAACAGGTAATGTTTAAGAACATTAAAAATAAGAGCATGATGAATCAGACACAAATGGAAAGGGAATGAACCTTGGCACTATAACACACAGCTAACTAGTGTTTTGAGGTAAAGATGTTGAGCTTGGTTGGTTTTCTTAAACGCCTGGGGTTATCGATATATTTTAACTTTTTAAGAGTAGCTTCCTCTCACAAAAATCTCCTTTAAAAAATCCTTAAAAGTGTTTAATTTAGGAAGTATGTATTTGGCCTAATATACAATTAGTCTTGCTTAAGCCTATAGGAAATACCAAGAAGTAGGAGCTCTATGAAAACGACATGGTTAAACAGCCAAGAGCATATTAGAACCTGGCTACTCACCAGGGCATCCAGAAGACAGATAGCTAGACATCTGTCGACTGAATGAAATGGACTTTTAATAATGATCTTTAACCAAACACCTCAAAGCCATTTAAAATGACTTCTAGTGCCTGTTGACTCCTTATTCGTTTCTAAATTTTATTTTACGTATTTTATTTTAAATAGGTAATAACATTCATGTGACTTAGAAGCAATATATTCAGACTCCCACCTGTGTCCATTTACTCCATTCTTTCCCTCCTCTCTGCCCTCTTGTCTGACTCAAATTCAATAACTGCTTTCTCTTTATGAGGTAGTTTGATATCTTCTTGAATAGATTTATGTGAGCAATATAAACAAGTAAGGGAGCTATTACACTTATGCCCATTCTTACTGAAACAAAACTGTGAGCAAGAAAGAACGAGTATAAACATACACAGCACTTAAAGTTCGCATTATACTGTGTTTGATCAGAACCACCAGAGGCCTCAATGTTTAAACTGATAAACACAAGGACTATTGAGAGTCCATAAAAAGACAAAAGCATGTGAACTCTAAAAAAAGAAAATAAACAATAAAAAATTAATGGCCAAGAAAATTTATAACACTGGAGCCATGCCATTGAAATAGGTTAGAAAAGTCTCCTTTTAACAAAAAAGAAGGAAATTTGTATCTATTCATTTCATTGTCCTTGTGAAATAATTAATAAGTAAATATTGCATAGAAAATAATATGTAAGATTGGTTTTCTTATGACCATTGTATCTTTTCTATAGCTTCTTTAAAAAGAAGAAAAAAACAGAGTAAGAGTAAAGAATTCTGTACCCTAATGCTTTTCCTGTAATCCATTTTGTATGGGAATAAATACTTAATATCAAGATATTATTGATCAAAAAAAAATTTCCTCTTCCCTGTTTTAGGCTGGCTCTTGGCTCTGGATCAATATTTCTTTTCATTCTCACTCCATGATCTCATCTGGTACACTTTTACTTACTTGCCTCCACCCAAGATAACCGACTCTCAGGGTTTGTTTGATGGCAATTCTATTATAGTCCTAAACTAATTATTTTAAGAAGAGATGGGGGAAAAGAAGAGAAATCATACCAACAGCTTGACAGACTCCATTTTATTCCTCCCATTTTAATGTCTCTTGCCTCTCCACATAGCTTTTCTTTCCCTGAGCTCCAGGCCCTCTTTTTACAAAATAGAAACAGGATCTTGGTTGGCAGAAGCTGACCCCGTGAACAAAAAGCCCAGCAGAGATAATGATTCTCAAACAATTGCAGGGCAGCTCAGGAGGGGCTGTGGAGGGCAGCGAGCTCCCACTGTGAGTGTCTGGCCGCCCTGCTCCCAGCCTGCTACTAACTTGGGGGCAAGATCTGCATGATTTTTTTCTTGTTCCTTTTTATCCTCTTGGTGTGCCTCTCTTTCACCACCCATTAAATGGGGACTTTTTCTACCACTAAGCTTGACAGCCATGTACTCTGAGAAAAGCCCGGCTGCATTTGTGAGTGTAAGACTAAGAAATGACATTACTGAATTGACATTTGTCTTCTCTCTTCATCATGTTCCAAGTTGTCTTGTGCTAAAGGGTACTGGGAAAAACAAAACAAAACAAAACTAACAGACTTACTCCCCAGCACCTCCACCACCGACCCCTCAAAAAAAAAAAAAAGACTAATTCACTCTATTGTTTAGAATATTCCCTAGGGAAACTAGCAGAAAGCCTCCTGAGTTAGGCCCCCACTAGGAATTTGCTTCTGATAAAAAAAAAAAAAAAAAAAAAAGCAGTATCTAGGAACATGATCAAAGATTTAAGAAATTTCCCAGGAAATGTAAAACCCATTCCTAACCCCTCAGAGAACACTATTACTTAGTTCACTTCCACACACTTACTCTGCCCCAGATAAGACCGAGACTCGTGCCATCAAAGTTTCTGTTCGACGTGCATAGAGGAGAACCATGAAGGATGGCAGAACCTCTGAAGGGTGTAGCTGGGATGGACAGGAAGTAATAGGACCACATATCTAGTGGTGGGACCTGCAGTCTACGTGTGTGATCCACTGCTCCCTGCCATCTGGCCCTGGGAATTTGGGCTCTGTATATGAAAAAGGTAAAGGCAGACATGGGAACAAAAACTGGGAAACAGTCCAATTCCAATTGATAATAAATGTTATTAAAAGTGATCAAATACATAAAAGTGGGTCGTGTATGGATCAATGATGAGAACATGTCATGAATCAACAATTATAATGAATCTAATGCTGTACACTCAGGCGTAAAAAGAAAAAAAAGGGGTGGGGGGTGCAAGGATGGCTAACAGGCAGAGAAAAGAACGTAGCAGAGCAGAATGTGGGCAGTTCCAGTTTCTGAAAGGTTAGATGAGTTACATTTCATAAGCTTTCCCACATTCATCCATAGAAAGGGTGTTTTCTCATTGCTTTGAGAATCCAAACCAAAGATACTGTTCAGATACTATCCTATGGTTTTGAGACCATTGTTCTCACACTGTTTTCCCTTCCCTACCAACCACCTATTTGCTTCCCCACACACTTGGCCTTGCAGGTGAGGCTACTACCAGAGAGTTGTCCAGAGATTTGTTTTCTTTCTGGATTTTTCTGCATATATAACCAGAACAGAATGAGAATGGGCATTCTGGGGGACAGGCTCTGGCTGCATTCATTGTTTGTGGGTCATTAATTCAAGAGTAAAACTCAGAAGCAGCACTCTCTACACCTTCCCTGGAACTCTATGACTTCCAAAAATGACTTCTTCATTTTCTGAAGGCCGTGGTGGGTGGTCAGAATTCCAGCTAGCAGATGTAGCTGACACTGGATACTCCTCAAGTCATGGCAGGAAAGCAAATCCCTGTCCAGGGAGCAGACTTCCGAAAAGAGCTCAAGTCAATATTTGAGTCTCCACTCAAAACATCATGAAAAGGCATCTAAACTTTAGAGCAGGAAAATGCTTGAAACCAGACAAAATGTTAAGAATGACAAGTCTAAGTAAAACAACAGAGATGACATTTGCAAAGTCAGCATATCTTAATACAGAAATGCAACTTACTACTGCCGTCCATTTATAGCCACACACGACATGGTGGCATTTGGGTTCTACTGGAGTTTACCTACAATCGCTGAAGGCAGAGTAGAAGAAATCACTTGAGGGCTGTTCCCAGCACTGATAATCTGGGCTGGTACCTGGAGGGATGCCGCACAGTGCAGATACATGAATATCTCCATTTATGGGGAATGTTCATTCCAATTTGCCCCAAATTGGCTGCTAGTGGCTTACAGACTAAAAGGTGCAAATCAAGGCATCAGTTCTCCCCTCCCCATATCTAGGCAGGGTCCCCCCCTCACCGTCTACCATATCTTAACCTATCTCATGAAAGGCTTCTACTTAAAGCAGCCACTGCCCATCCATGCCTACCCTTCTTCCCTCTTCTGGATGATTGAGCATAAGGGCGGAGGAGGGGTGGTGGACTTCCCAAATGAAGTGGGCCTGGACACAACCTACCTAACCCTGAGATGCCTGAACCTCACACCTTTGCTTTCTCCTCAGACTCGGCAGAAAGGGATGAACACCCTTTATTACAGACGTGCCCCACCTGTCTCTGGAGCTCTACTTCTTGCCAAGCCTGCATTAACCTGCATCTGCTCAGCTCTCACTCAGATGCCCCACTGGGGCTTTATTTATTTAATCTTTCTCTTCTACTTCCCTATGCCACCCATAGTTGTTCTCAGTAAAACTTCAAAAATAAATAGATTTATAAATAGAAGCCTTACCTCAGATCTTCTTTGACTTCTTACCTAACTAGTTCTAGTCCACCACCTCTCCACTATAAATTCAATTTTTCATATAATCCTTCATACAAAATCAGTTCCACTTGATATATAATTCAAATTTATGTACTGTAAAGCTATCAACATTTTTGAAGCTTTACGTATTCTTTGAGTAATATCATTTCTGAAAATCTGCTCCTGAGAAAATAGCGAATGTTAACAAAATTTTAATTACATGGCTAAGTCAAACCATTGTTTATAATAATGACACGTGGGAAATAACATCAATTTCCAATAAGAAGGGACTGGTTAAATATATTCTGGCATATTTTCATTTAATGAAAATTACACAACAATTAAAATGCTATAACATATTTAATGATATGGAAAGATGTTCTTTAGAAAGGGAAATTATATTCATATATGTCTCATACTTATAAAATCATACATATTTAACTATACAGTAAAGTATATAAAAATATAGTGTTCCTATGAATGTTAGGACAAGATGAAAAAGTTTGTTTTTTACTTCTCTGTATATCTTCAATTTTCTATAAGCATCTATTATTTTTTGATAAACTTTTACTTTAGAATGGGTTTAGATTTTAAAGTTGTGAATACAGGTAGTTCCTTTGTACCTCATATCCAGTTTCTCATATTGTAAACATCTTACATTAGGGGGGTACATTTTTCAGAATGAATGAATTCATGTTGATACATTATTATTAAGTCCATACTTTAGTCAGATTTCCTTAGTTTTTACCTAATGTCCTTTTCTCTCCCGGGATCTATCAAGGACACCACAAATGTTTATGTCATGGAGCGTAAAGATAAGTGATAAAACCTCAAGTGCTTAAAACTGCTGAGGGGGGGGTCTGCTTTAAGTGAGGTACCTAGACATGGGAACTCCTTACTCCCTAAAATCCCCATGGTGAGTACTTTAAAAGACTGCTGTTAGATATTTTTTTTAAAACTTCCAAAACATCCAGTTCATTATGGAAAAATGACCCACTGCGATCGCTGGTCCGGAATCAGTCAACGAAGTCTCCATCGCGCTGCTTTGGTTCGAGAGTTGACTTACTGACCAGTCATTTGTTCTTCCATCGTGTCTAAATACCCCTGGGATTCTTCTGCAAAATCTAATGGAAATGTCAGCCTATCCTCCCCAAGATGAATGTCTTTCAAAAATATTTTGAATTGGAACTTTCCCACAACACAAGCTCTTAAGTAATTGGCAAATAAAAAGACAAAAACAATAGGCTATGTTTAAAAGGAGGGAAAACAACTAAAATAAAAATCTTGTTAAAGTCTGTCTTCCCTCTTTAAAAAACAGTCACAGTCACTTTTTAGCACGTAACTGTCCAGCTATCTTTACAAAAAGGGCACGTCTTATAGAGAAAAAAAGAAAGGGGAGGCTTCAGTGTGCCACGAGAAACAATGGATCCACTGGCTACTTATATTCAGTGAAGCAAGGCTGACTGTGTACTAATTTATTCCTTAAAAGCATGCTAAAACAAACAAACAAACAAACAACAACAACAACAAAAAACCAGAACAGTTTCCTCATGTCAAAACATATTTATATCTCCAAAGGTAACTTTTAAAATTTTTGGTTAAATAGCTCCTGATTTCCACCTTCCATTCATGATGGAAATTCAGGAACAGAAGGTAACAATATCACCATTTCTGAATCAACAAGTTTTCATTTTAAATTTTAGTGACACACTGAAGGAATCCTATTCTGACTTGTTTCCCAAAGAACAGTGATTCTAATACAGTTCCCCTTTCCAAAAGCAATAAAAACCAAGTTTTGCCTATCTGAGCCAAGAGTCAATAAGAGATGGGCAGCACTTGCTGTTGTAGCATTTCAGACTGCATTGCTCTGTCTTTTCCCCTAACATCCACATAGAATACCTTAGCATCAAAGGAGTTCTGGCAAATCAATCTTCAATGCCAACTTCCCCCAAATATGCAGGTATTCAGTAAAGCATGCAGATCTGTAACATTTATTTTTAATACTATCTCCAAACCCTCCATTTTCATATTTTTGCCCCATGAGAGGTACACTTAAAATGAAATGTTGAATTTAAAGCTCCTTACTGTGCCTTGATGTGGTTTTTGCCCTTGTATCTAAAGTCACATGAAAACAAATATTTTTAAGATTCTGCAGGGGAAAGACATAAGGAAATATGCCTCCCAAAGTTTTGTCAGGCGATGTAAGTGAAGAAACTGCCTTCCTAGATTTTCCAAGGCTGACTTCACTGCTTTCCCTGTCAGTGCTCTGCTTTGGCTGGGCCATGGGAGAATCGAGAAGCAGGAACAATGTATCCTCTTGGAAGGAAATTGTCTCAAATCTTCATCTTGCTTGCTCAGGGTAAAATAAAATTTAGTGTGGTATCCCTGAAAATTTAGAAGACAAGTTTCTGTGATATTTCTCTTTTTCACTTTGATGCAAAGCACTGCTTTTAAAAAAAACCACAATTGATATCTTTGAATTGAGGGGTTTTCTGAGCTGTTTGCCACCTCTCCTAGATGCTGCTGAAAAATGCCAGTCTTTGTACTCTGGTGAGGCTCTCCACCTCCAAAATAATTGTCCTGAGCAGGGAGTTTATTTTTTATATTCGAGATTTGGAATATTCGAAGGCCAAAGGGCAAATTGTGAAGGCTGGGCAGGCTTGCTATAAGAGAGGCATCTCAGGACCCTGAGAAGACCTGAAAGGAATAGGTCTTAGAGAACAACACTTCCAGTCCCCTACCATCAAAGGGATAAGGGCTGGGTGGGGGTGGCGGGAACCAAGGGCCAGAGAAGAGATGACTTGCCCAATATCATGAACTAAAGTACAGCTCTGGTACTCCTGGTTTCTCTATCAGTAAGAGCAGTTTGACCTGTTAACCCACAAATGAACGATGTTCATTCTTTTAGATATTAGCTCAAGGTTTGCCTTCTCCCTGAAATCCTCTGTATTCATTCAGTTTAATCCAAAATGATTTTCTCTAAATATCTTTGATCTCTAAACATTCTTAGGTTTCAGAGGACCTTAAAAAGCACTGGCTGAGAATCCACTCTATGATATTAATGTCACTTGAAACTACCTAATGAAAGGAAATTTACTCTCGTAGACATATGCCCACTCATTCCATGTACAGAATCAAGCCCCAGAAAATAAATCTGGTTTACCTTTGATTTACTATCCTTAGATAACTGAACTTAGTCTTCTTGAATTTGCTCTTATTCAGGGTTAACATGCCTAGCTGCTTCCTCCATGATTATACACTGCCTTGTCTCCCTATTCAACTGCTCCTATCTCTGACCTCTTCAACTAGACTAGTACAGTCTCTCTGACACATTTTTTGTACATAATTTGCTGAATCTGATACTTGCTCCAGTGGATTAGAGTTCATAACAGAGAAGAGAGGCTGCTTTTGATAGCTTATTCTTTGATATAATCCTCAATTGGGGCCAATTTTTGAAATTTAACATAGTTGTTAAAAATATTTAGCTTTGGAGTCAAACAGATTCAGCTCCAAGTCCCTGATCTGTCACTTCTTATCTGTATGACTTTGGTTGAGATACTTAATCTACAAAATAGTAATGATAATAGTAACTATAAATCTAAGTTGTTATAAAGATCACAAGTAAGAGATTGCATTTTAATGACCTTTAGTACAGGGCCTGACATATATTAAACACTCAATAAATGTTGGTTATCATAATAATTACCTCTGGGAAATCTTTGATATCTAGACTTCATCAACAATTCAGGTTAGATGTTCTCAATATTTTATTCTGGAATCTTGGTGATATTAACTGCCTAATCAAATATCAACGATTCTGTTCATCTTTACGACATGTTATTTAACTTTAAATACTTATGCTTTGTCCAGCACTTCAAGCAGACTGAACTTAAATCTGATTTTCAGAGTAACAGTACCATAAATCTATATCACTGTATTCTTCTTGTGCCACATGCATCTTAGCTAACTCAGAGTTTAAAAAAAATATCAATAAAACAACTGAGAAGGACTTGCTTCAGGTCATTCAACTAGTTTGAGATAAATCGAGATTAAAACCCAAGTTTCTCAACTCCTAGTCAAAAATACCTTGCTATTTTTTGAATCTGAATAGGTTCTGAATCTATACTGCCTACTCCCTGAACCCTCCCCATGAGGCAGTCAAACATATATAGTGAAAATAGGAACCCCTTAAGCCATGTTTCCAAACAACTAACATGGAACTATAGAATCTCATTTAGTTTCTGTCCCACCCTAAGTGATGTCAGGTCTCAAAGCGTGAGTAAGAACAAATTTTGAAGTCTATGGCCATGCTACCCTGAATGAGCCCGATCTTGTCTGATCTCGCAAGCTAAGCAGGGTTGGGCCTGGTTAGTACTTGGATGGGAGACCGCTTAGGAAGACCAGGTACTGTAGACATAAAAAATAAGGGATTGTAAGCCGACAAGGTCCTTGCAACCTGTGAGGTCAACCAAAGGTTGCCTCGCCTTTAAAAAAAAAAAAAGAAGACATTTTGGCAGAAATGATATTTTGCTCCTACAAAGTTATGAGCTCTTGACAGTCAAGGCCTCAATGGAAAACCCTCTAAACTACTGTTCTAGATATACTCTTTCTCTAACCTTTAGTGCTTTGTTTCATCACAGTTTTTTTTTTAACCATACTTTTTGTTAAAGGTAAATCATGTATCCGTCCTGATTTTTTTCTCAAAATCAATTAAATGTGGAACCTGTCAATTTATTACCACTAGAAACTAAGAAATTCCAAACAAAAACCAAACATTAAACATAGGACACTTTGCCATTATTAATTTTTCTTGTCCATGATTCAATTTTAATCCCTCTTTTCATGGCAAAAATGAAAAGGTTTATGTTATAGAGGAAATCACTCTCCTCATATAAATTAGCCCTCCCTCATAAAATCTATATTTGGAGTCAACAGTCAGTGTCTGAAACATTAATGGGCTTTCCATAGAGCCATGACCCTTTTTCTCTTTTTGTGTTGCATACAGGGCTTATTAAATCTTTGCTTAGGCACCAGGAATGAAGAACAGTGAGAATGTGCTGATGTGAAAGGTTTCACTGAACTCAAGCAAATCATTTCTGATTTGCCACAACCCCCCAGCAGTAAATGCCAAAAAAGCACGTTGTCTGGATGGAAAATATAAATTTCCGTCACATAAGACATGATAAAAGAAAAGCAAAACCCCACTCCTCTTCCTATACTAGGAGTTTAAGACAGAGATGTTGACTGCAGATGCTTCCCATTAAGTATATTCAAATCATGGTGAAGAACAAATCTTTGGTACTGGTGCAGCTTGAAGCAAGCCCTACTAGCAGTGAAAGAAAGAAATTGGTGTGTATTTTAGGACATACAGCATTTCTTTCTTTTAGCTGTTCTCTGTTCTATTTTAAGGTTAGACACACATACAAGTTTAATAACACACAGTTTAAAGATACACACTACACAAGTTTAATACCTAATCAAAAGAAAAAAATGGAAATTAAAATCAATACCTTTCTATTCTTCATTAGTCATAGAAAAGTTAACCAACTCCCAAGTCAAGACCGTGAAGCTGCACACATATCTTTACTTGCAGTCTCTCTTTAACCTGACTAAAACGACAGTAGGGGGACGTTGGTTTAAAGGCATAAACCCACAAAGACAAAGAAAAATGGGAGATAATGCACATCAACAAAACTTGGCAAGCTAGAGAGCAAATAGGTGGTTAAGACCCAGGCAGGTCCTCAAAAACTGGAACCTATACTGGCAGTGGGGAAAAGCTAAAAAACAACCCAATTTACAGTGGAGAACCTCTCAAAAGCTGAAAACTTTACGGTATCAGGTACCTTTGAAATAGGTGTGAAGATGGAGCTAAAGTAGAAGGAGTAGTTGAGAGGCTCTTCAAGATGCATTCAGGTGCCCCATCCTCTTCAATGCTCTTATGGATGGTGCCTGACTCTTTCAACCCTCTCTGTACCAGACACCTTCTAGGGTGGGGCAATGTACTTAAAACTGTTGCTGTTGCTTTTTCCTTCAGAGAGAACATTCACATACTTTGCTTAGATTCATTCCTTTTTTCCTACTCGGCTCCCAGGACCTTGCAGCCAGTCCATACTTTACAGGTAGAAGATTGGAAAATCCTTCTTTGGAGAATCTAACATGGACAAGAAGAAAGCCATGAAGATGCTAATATGAGAGGTCCCCCCAACTAAACAGCATAGCCAGACCACCTTACAAGGAAGCCCACAGGTAACAATAGCTAACCACATGCTCAGGGCTTTTTAAGGCCCGACTTTTAAATATGAGCAGATAATCAAGGATCACTGAGCCATGTCTCTATATGAAATTAGAGATGCAAACAGAGTCAAAATCAACTTGGAGAAAACTGTGGGACTATGAAAGAAGAAGAAAAGCTTTTAAAAAATCTATCAATAATACCCTCAGAAAGATAACAGAAGATGATCTACTGATAATACAAGAACAGGATATTATAAGATAAGAGCATTCAGAGAAGAAAAAATATACTTAGATATTATATGTGTAAATATATATGAATCTAAAAAACTCAATTCTACAGTTAGAAACTAAAGTTAAGGAAATCTCTCTCCCAAAAATAGAAATAGAAGACAGAGAGTAAAAAGAAATTAGAGAAACAAATGCAGGGATATCATACTGATCAATACTGATAGGAGTCCTTTGCAAAGAACAAAATCCATGCTAGTTAGTTCTGGCAGAAATTATTTCTTATAATATGTTAAATGATATAATCTCTGGAAGGTCTAAAGAAACATACTTGGGATTAAACTTTCATTACAAACTATACTAAACTATACCAGAGAATTAAGCCACAAAGGGAGCTTCTACCATTTCTGATACCAGGAGACTGCTTCCTGAAGTAGCAAACTGCCACAAATAGCTGCCAAATCCAGAAGCATGTCATTATTGCCAAGACCAGAGAGTCACAGCTATTGGTGTTGGCTCCGAAGCCAGGCTGTGCCTGCCACAACCCATACAAGCAAAATGGATGACAAGTAGACTGTTCCTTGATCCTGACATAGCTAGTGACCAAACACTGGAATGTCTGCTAATGTTGTGTCAGGGTAAAAAGCCTCCACGACCATGCTTACCAACAGAAGTAGTACAGATGAATCTATATCACATCAAGAACACTAGCTGTAAAAGAGTCTGGAAGATATAGTATTTACTTTTTCAGTCTCTGTAGTACCTGAAAGTAAACTAGAAGGAAGCTGGAAAGGATGTGAGTTAATTCACCATATCTATCACAAGGTTCTCAACATCTGAATAACAAAGTTTCAGAGAGAGAGACAGAGACAGAGACAGATAAACAGAAAGACATGGGGTTGAGTGGAGGGGGCCATACCAAAAGTAATTCAAGAAAATTTGAAGGAAATAAATTTCCACACTGAAAGGACCCACTGAGTCCAAATACAATAGAAAAAAAGAGACCATATCTAGATAAATTATTGTAAAATTTCAGAACACTGGGGATTAAAAGATCTTACGAGCTTTTAGAAAAGCAGAAAGTAAACATCATATAGAAAAGATCAGGATTTAGAATCTTTTTGGACTTCTTAACAGCATTAACGGAAGTTAGAATGCAGTGGGGCTACACCTTCAAAATTTCAAAGAAAAATCATTCCAATGTAGAATTTTGTACCCAGTCAACCTATTGATCATCAAGGTAGACTTACAACATTTCAGACGGCAAAGTTGTTCGTTTCTCATATAGTGCAATCATACTGGGCTCTATTTTGTCTTCATCCTGGGACTTCACTATACCTATCTCTTTGATGAATCCCTGTTTCTTGTATCTCATGTTTTATTCTTGCTCAGTTATACCCTTGTCCTCAATGAGTTTCCTAAGGAAGGGCTCATAAGATCTTCTGTGCAGATACCTTTGGGCAGTATGTTAATTGGGAATCCAAATTAGGCCTAAAAAACAAGTCTGGAGAAGAGACTGTCTCCACCAGTCATGAGGTTCTTCTATGGACTTATGGACATTTCCTTTTCAGGCAAAAATGTACTCAATTAAAATAAAAAAATAATAGGGCAATCAATGGGACTCAGCCCCTCTCTCACAGTGCTGCTCCCTGTGAAGCTAAATGGGGTCTAAGTACACCTTGAATATCCTGTCGCTATCTTGTGATGTTAGCCAATGTTAAAAAAAAAAAAGAAAGAAAGAAAATTTTTCTGTGGTTAGTAAAAGATCACAATCTCATTTCAGGCTCCCTTTATGAATGCTCATGGCTCTCAGTACTTTTCTTTCTTGGTATCTATCTCAATGTATAATTATATATCTGTGAAATAATTTGATTGTATTCCCCTACACACAGACACACTCACACACACGGTCTTTGTTTTATGGAGTAGTGTCCTCTTTGCTCACCCACATATTTACAGTGTCTAACACAACACAGACAGCCAATGAGTAGTTTATGCATAAGTAAGTTAATAAAAAAGGAGGAAAGAGGTGTGTAGATAGAAAGAAAGGAAAGGAAAACTACTGAAGGAGGGAAGTGGGAGGGAAGACAAGATGATGAAAGGAAGGAGAAAGAAAGCAAAGTTCTAAGTACAAATTCTGACTTTGGTAGTAGTATTTATTTTTAAATTTAATTTTCATTATTTATTTGTCTTTCTATCTTTCAGTGTTGCTTTAGAAATTTCAGAGGCTGCCAGAGGACTTAGAAAATGAGCCAGATGTTTCTATAATCTTCAACGAGAAAACAATTCTGAGAGGGAAGAAAACAGAGCTGCATCTACAGGAGGCCATCCTGATTCTGGGCCAACCATAGCCCTTGGACTGAGAGTCCCTCTTTCCAGATGAGTCATGCAAAGGGCAGGGCCTCACACTTCCTATGTTGTGTTCTGTGAGCATTAGGAACAGACCACCTGAGCAGGTATCTGACCCTGGCACTTGTATCCAGATGTCACACTCATAGCACTTGAGTCACAATCCTCTGGCCTATGCTGCTCCCATAGTGGCTCCATCTGGCTCACAGACCACAGGGCTGCTCAGCCAGAGTGAGCCACCAGGGAAAATATCAAATGTGAGGCATGCTGCCAAGATGTCACCAAGCAGGGGCTTAGAGAGAATCAGGAAAAAGTTGAGTGGACCCTGTACATTCCTATCACTTACTGTAAATAGAACTCTCACAGTCCTGAACAGGGAGCAGAATGAGACTCGTTTTCCACATTCTGCTGCTCCGAAGAGCGCTTAAGGGAGACGTTCGGGGAGAAAGAGAGCCCAAGAATGACACTGTCAACAGCCAGGCTGTGAGGGGGCATTGTGCTCTGAGACCTCCAGGTTCTTGGGCAGTAAAGCCTGCCCTTTCAGATGCCCAGAGACGGTGATTCTCAAAATTATTAATTTTTTACCCAATGATAGAAATATTAACAGAGAACAAAGAGAACCTGGCCTTTTATGTGATTAAATACAACTCTATAACAACAACAAAAAACAATAGCTAACATTGAGAGAGCTTTCTGTGTCAGGTACTAGTCTAAGTGTTTTGCATGTTTTAATATTTAATCGTCACCACAAACCTAAAGAATTTACCATACTTAAATCCACTTCACAGACAGAGAAACAAAGGTACACAGGGGTTGGAATGGACCCAAGGTCACACAGCTAGTAGGTAGCAGAACTGAGATTAGAACTTAGCTATCAGGCTTCAGAGTCTGTGCCAGCTGTCTGGCTAGGATGGGAATCCCTAAGCACTTAGAATGTCAGGTAATGAATGTGTACATATGTGTGTGTGTACGCTCCATATATATATACTCTATAATATGTATATAGGCCCTTTGTAGACATCTATATCTATATCTATATACATATACATATGTATGTATGTATGTATCAACAACAATAAAACACAAACTATGCAAAATCTGGAGTATTAAAGAAGGATCTGTGATTTCTAAGTATGACTAAAATCTTGAGAGTAATCTCCAACAGAGAATCATAATAAATAGCAATCATGGCTGGGAGAGATACTCAGATAAGATATAGTTAGTCATCCAAAATGGAGGAAGAGAGGCCGGGTGCTGCTCTGTGGAGCCTGGACTCAGGCCAGGTGGAAATATTTGATAGGCAGCCAGGCAGGTTAGAATGGGCAAAGGACCAAAGACAGTCTAGATAACTGCAAAACCTGAACAGGCACGTCTCCCAGGAACAAGAAAGTTAATGCTGGTTAGGAGAGCTCTAAACAGATCCTGTATCACCAAAGCCTCAGAAGACGCTGCATTTTCTTTTGACTATATTCATAGCCTGAGAGTTGGCTTTGCTCACACAGGTATGTTTTATGGGGAACTTACATCTTGCAACTCTGCTCACGCTCAAATAATTCTTCCTTACAGGCAAGAGGGGCAGGGACAGATGCCCCTCTCTATCCAGCCTCAGGAGCTCTTGTGTTGCACTGCAAGGTGGTAGCTACCAAGCAGATGAAAGGCTGATGGAGAACGTGGCTTCCTGCTTGCAAAACTTTCTTGAAACTTTAAAGTTTTAATACTTCTCTTTATTTCTACTCCTTTTTTTTGTGTGTGTCAGGAAAATTTTTCCTACTACTTCTATGTCATATCCCTTTGGCTTTATGATATTTGCCTTGAGCCTTTCTAGCTATTTTCCTCTACCTCTCATGTTAGTTTTGACCTCTAAAATGAGATTCTAAATAAATAATGCCAAGTCAATATCTACTTTCATCTCAGTCACCAACCGTGGTCAATGTATTAAGCACCTAAATGTTTCTAAGAAATGCTTTCCTGACTGAAATCTGTCTAATTTATAGTTGGTCGAGATGGTGGCATTTTCCAATGTCAACAGCAAAGGAACAAGGTATGGAACATAGAAATATCTAGATACTTTCATTATGAGATGACTCTTTGACCAACTGCAGCCATGAAACTAATTAAAAGTCACAGGGAATTCCTGCATGTTATGCTATTCATCCCTTTCTATTTGTCCTATTAAAGAAGAATGATTTGAAGAGGTTTAGATGTAATATGCCTACATTCCATCTAGAGCTCTCATTCTTCCTCTCTGATTTAGATCACAGGCCTAGGCTTATTGGCATTCATGCCCAGTGAAAGGAAGAGTGTTCTCGGAGTTACACTTAACTTTCCTTTTAAGAGCTGCAGCAGCACTGAGGCACTCCTGGTGATATGTCCTTGTGTTGGGCATGCAGCTCATATGCCAAATGATGCTTAGTAGAATCCAAATTCATATGGAATTGAGGTTATATTTGTTCACACATAGCATACTCAAAGATACATTGAAATAAAAAATAAATTCTCTCAAACACACAAAAGATAAAACAGAGTTTCAATTACAATAGTAAGTCAGGATACTGAGAACTACAAAAGTGGCAGTGGGAGCAATTATAGAGCATAGGCTCTGGAGTTAGCTCACTTAGGCTGATATCACTGACCCAGCCTTCATAAGCTGTGTTACCATGGACACACTGTCTAACCTCTCTGGGTATCTGGGTCCTCACTAGTAAATGAAGCAATAATTACACTTCCTCTTAGGGCTGTCTTGAGGATAAATGAGATCATTTACATAAAGTGATTAATGTGGTTTCAGCACATAAAGTCCACTAAACATCAGCTATGTTAGTTATTATGTTCAGCAACATCATTTTTATTAGAAACCAAAAGAGATGGGTGTGGGGTATTTTTGGTAGAGCTGAAGTATGGGCAACAACTAGACTTTCTTCAACCTCAGAAATCTAAATGTTGAATAGGCAGCAACCCTTCTGAAACAAATGTCAGAAGTGTTGGGCAGAGGATGCCACAGATGAATTCTTCGGCTCTTAAAGCCCACAACTCAGTATTCTCAAGATATGTATCAACCTGTCAGCCTGCTGGCACTGGGCCGATTTTGTACTGGCCATGGCCATTTTCTGCAGTTTGATATTACTAATGGCATAAGTAATTCAAGTTTTGCTCTACCAAGAAACTTCCTATATACTTGTTACTAGAGACTATCCCATATCACCATTATCTGTTATGGATTTCATTTTAGTAGAGTCACACAAAGGATAAGAAATATGACAAGAAAAACAAAGGCAGAATTCATATGTGGACTGACTGTTGAAGCCAAAATTCAGTTTTATGTTCTGATTCTGGAGTGCTGTGGCAGCTTCTTGTTTCAAGAACAGACTCTGTTATCAAGCTCCTCATATAGTCATGGAGATGAAAGAGAAGAGTTTAAATAATTAGAGGCTTGTTAATATGCAGTTACCTGGGTCCCACTCAAATCTACTAAAAAAGAATCTTCTGGGAGAACCCAGGTGGAATCTAAGAATCTGTATTATAACAAACAACCTTTCATGCATATTAAGGTTTGAGATAGACTAGGGATTTATAATTTAATAGAGGATACAACATATGAACTATTCTAATATCAGTCAGTCTTTGATAGGTGCCATAATAAAGATATGGAGTACGGAGGCTGAACAAAAAGAGCAAGTCAATCCAAACAAATAAATCTAGGAGAGCCTCCTGAAGTGAGAACTTGGAAGGCAGTTAGAACTGAGAGTGGAAAAGAGGCTGGGTTAGGAACCAGAAGCAACAAGACACAAGAGTGTCACTGGTAGAGAGAACCAGCCAAATGGAAGAACCAAGAGTAGGAAAGTCTGAAATATGTTGGAGCAATTTTATATGGCTGGGGCCGAAGTGAGAGGCTTGTTGCTTTAGGAAAATGAGAAAAGCTATACAGCTGAATGAGATACAGGATGGAAGGCTTTGAACATCAGTTGGAGTCTGGGTTCTAGAGTCTCTTTGCCATGAACTGCTGTGGAAGGTTGTTCAAAGGAGTCATAATCAGATTTTAGCTTTCAGAAGTTGAGTCTGGTGTGGTGAATTGGAAAAGGTTGCTCAGGCCCACTATCCCCTATCTACTTTCCAAAATCCAAAAAGCTACAGAAACAAAAAGTTTCACACACACACACACACACACACACACACACACACACACACACACACACATATATATACATATATATACATACATACATATATATATACACACATATATATATTTATTTCATTTGGTGGGAAGACTTGACATGAAATAAAGTGGGGTTACTTACAGTAATTATTTACTCAACTTACTCTGAATTGTGTGCATTCTGCTGCAAAAATATTAATTGTTTGATTAGAGGTGCTGCCTCAAGCCCTATTTGGGGACATTACAAAGTTAAGTTCATGTATTATGTAATATTTCTGTACTCAGAAAAATTCTGAATTTCAAAACACATCTTTGCACAGCTATCTTTGTATGTGTAAGATTTTGTTAAGGAATCGTGGACCTTAACGATCAGAGAGGTTCAGTAACCTTCATACTTTAAGAGACAGAGGAAACCTTTTAAGAGATGATATAAAAGTGTGGGTAATCAGCACTATCTTTTCTAGTGGCCAGCTTTCTAGGAGTACTTAAAATTACTATGGAGTTTGTCTAAAAGGAAAAGCAGCTTTGGACTATCTAAGTGGTTTGGCTCTTACAATTCCTCTTCATTATTATTATCAGTCCTTGCCTCAGTGTCTCCTCAAGTGTAAATCAGCAAAGCCTATGATTCTGCAAATTGGAAAAGAGATAGTGAACCAATGTAGATAAGACTGTTTCGTCTTTGTATGCATGTGTCTCTGTACACCAAATCCAGACATTCTGAAGTTACAGAGCTCCTTAGAAATGAGTTAGTTCAACTCATTCTTTTTTAAAAAATATATTTATTTAGATTAGTTTTAAGTATACAGTATATTGGTTAGACATCTATACTGTTCATAAAACGATTCCCCCAAATGCTCTCTTCCTCCGCTGGCCCTCCACTTAGCCATCATATCGATGCTAACTGTATTCCTTGTGCCATGCTCCCCATTCTTATGCCCAACCATCAACTACTAATTTGTACTTTTTTAATCCTTCACCCCATTCTCCCAGCCCCCCAACCCCTCTACCCTCTGTCTGTCACCAAATTGTCTACTATATTTGTGAGTCTGTTTTTGATTAATTTGTTCTTTTTGTTCCTTGGATTCCAAATATAAATGAAATCATATGGTATTTATCTTTCTCTGTCTGACTTATTTTGCTCAGCATAATAACCTTGAGGTCCATCTATGTCATTGCAAATGGTAGAATTTCATTTTTTAATGGCTGAGTAATATTTCATTGTATATATGAACCATAATTTATTTATCCAATTGTCTGTTGATGGACATTTAGGTTGCTTCCATATCTTGGCTATTGTAAATTGTGCTGCCATGAATATTGGAGTGCATAGATCTTTACGAATTATTGTTTTGGTTTTCTTTGGATAGATACCCAGAAGTGCAATTGCTGGGTCAAAAGGTATATCCATTTTTAATTTTTTGAGAAACCTCCATACTGTTTTCCATAGTGGCTGTATCAATTTGCAATCTCACCAACAATGTATGAGGGTTCTCTTTTCTCTGTATCCTCGCCAACACTTGCTGTTTTTTGATTTATTGATGATAACCATTTTGACAGGTGTGAGGTGATATCTCATTGTGGTTTTAATTTGCATTGCTCTTTGCATAGCAACTTTGAGCATCTTTTCATATGTCTGTTAGCCATCCGTATTTTCTCTTTGGAGAAGTATCTGTTCAGGTCTTCTGCCCATTTTTTAACTGGATTGTTTGCTTTTTTGTTGTTGAGTTGTATAAGTTCTTTATAAATTTTGGATATTAACCCATTATCAGATGTATCATTAGCGAATATCTTCTCTCAGTTGGTTGTCTTTTTGTTTTGTTGATGATTTCCTTTGCTGTACAAGAACTTTTTAGTTTTACGTAGTCCCATTGTTTATTTGTTCTTTTGTTTCCCTTGTCCGAGGAGATATATCTGAAAAGAAATTTCTGTTAGTAATATCGGAGAGTTTACTGCCTATGTTTTCTTCTAAAAGTTTTATGGTTTTGGGTCTCACATGTAAGTCTTTAATCCATTTTAAGTCTATTCTTGTATATGGTGTAAGAAGATGGTTGAGCTTCTTTTTTTTTGCATGTATTTGTCGAATTTTCCCAACACCATTTGTTGAAGAGACTGTCTTTACCCCATTGTATATTCTTACCTTCTTTGTCATATATTTAGTGAGCATATAGGCGTGGATTTATTTCTGGGCTCTCTATTCTGTTCCATTGATCAAAGTATCTGTTTTCATGCCAGTACCATGCTGTTTTGATTACTGTAGCCTTGTAGTATAGTTTGATATCAGGTAGTGTGATACCTCTAGCTTTGTTCTTCTTTCTCAAGCTTGCTGTGGCTATTCAGGGTTTTTTTATGACTCCATATAAGTTTTAGGATTATTTGTTCTAGCTCTCTTAAAAAAGCCATTGGTATTTTGATAGGGATTGCACTGAATCTATAGATTGCTTTGGGTAGTAAGGCCATTTTAAATGTGTTGATTCTTCCTACCCATGAACAGAATATATACTTCCATTTATTTGTATCTTCTTCAATGCCTTTTTCCAATGACTTATAATTTTCTGAAAACAGGGCTCTTAACTTCTTGGTTAATTTGATTCCCAAGTATTTTATAGTTTTTGATGCAATTATGAATGGGATTATTTTCTTAATTTCTCTTTCTGAAAGTTCATCATTGGTGTATAAAAATGCTACTGACTTCTGAGTATTTATTTTGTAACCGACTACTGAATTAATTCATTGATCAGTTATAACAGTCTTTTGGTGGAATCTTTAGGGTTCTCTATATATAGTATCATGTCATTGGCAAATAACGAGAATTTTACTTCTTCCTTTCCAATTCAGATGCCTTTTATTTCTCTTTCTTGTCTTATTGCTGTGGCTAGGACTTCTAATACAATGTTGAAGAGGAGTGGTGAAAGTAGGCATCCTTATCTTGTTCCTGATCTTAAGGAAAATGCTTTTAGCCTTTCCCCATTGAGTATGATGTTAGCTGTAGGTTTTTCATATATGGCCTTTATTATGTTGAGGTATGCTCCCTCTATTTCCACTTTGCTGAGAGTTTTTATCATAAATGGATGCTGGATTTTGTCAAATGCTTTTTCTGCATCTATTGATATGTTCACATGTTTTTTATCTTTCGATTTGTTAATGTGGTGTATCTCATTAATTGATTTGCAGATATCGAACCAACCTTGCAACTCAAGAATAAATCCAACTTGATCATGGTGTATGATTTTTTTTAAGTATTGCTGAATTCAGTTTGCTAATATTTTGTTGAGGATTTTTGCATCAATGTTCATAAGAGATATTGGCCTACAGTTTTCTTTTTTGTAACGTCTTTGCCTGGTTTTGGAATCAAGGTAATGGTGGCCTCATAAAAGGAGTTAGGAGCCTTCTCTCTTCTTGAATTTTTTGAAATAGTTTGAGAATAGGTGATAATTCTTTGAATTTTGGTAAAATTTGCCTATGAAGCCATCTGGTCCAGGACTTTTGTTTTTTGGGAGGTTTTTGATTACTGATTTGATTTCATTGATGGTAATTTGTTGGTTCAGATTTTCTGTTTCTTTTTGACTCAGTCTTGGGAGATTGTATGTTTCTAGGAATATGTCCATTTCTTCCAGATTGTCCAATTTCTTGGCGTATAATTGCTTGTAGTATTTTCTTACAATCCATTATATTTCTTTGGAGTCTGTGGTTATTTCTTCTATTTCTAATTTTATTTATTTGAGTCCTCTTTTTTCTTTGATGAGTTTGGCTAAGGGTCTGTCAGTTTTGTTTATCCTTTCAAAGAACCAGCTCTTGGTTTCATTAATCTTTTGTATTGTTTTTCTAGACTTTATTTCATTTATTTCTGCTCTGATCTTTATTATTTCCTTTCTTCTATTCACTTTGGGCTTTGTTTGCTGTTCTTTTTCTAGTTCTTTTAATTGTAAGGTTAGATTATTTGAGTCAACTCATTCTTTTCACAGATGAGGAAACTGAGGGCAGAGTAGAAAAGTCATTTATTAGATATCTCACATCGGAAGCTTATTGCACAGCTACCATTTACTGTGCAGCCCCAAGTTTCCATCTTTGACTGCAATCTCTTTTAGAACGAGGAGTCCATCTATTCTGACTAGACATTGGCTCGTACAGGGAACATTGAATAAATATTCCCCAGAAGTGATTCTCATAAGTGTAACTGCATCATTGGGAAATATTAGAGGCCCCCTGGAACCACATACTTTTCTAAGCAAGTATTGAAACAGCAAGGGATTTAAGTTTGAGTCCAGGCTACATCAATGAGTCACATGAATGAAAACTAGAGGAATAATCAAAAGTGTTTTTTGTTTCCATTAAAGGTATTTAAGTTAACATAAAGGCACTGAGTTATACATAAATAAGTGTATATGCATATGTAAACTCCCAGAAAAACCAAAGGAACACACAGTGGAATACTTACCAAACCTGCACAAGTGAAGACCTTCTAAGCTTAGAAACCATAGAAGAAATGACAATGGAAAGAATCTATAGATTTAACAAAATACTCTCACTTATTTTTGCATGATTTTAAAAGATCATAACCAAACTAAGAGGCAAAAATACAAGGGGAAATATTCTTAGCAAATATTTCATATATATGCTATTCTTTTTTCTAAAGAGAACTCATACATATTAGTGAGAAAAATACCAAGACTCCTAAATAATCAGGTTAAGGATATGAACAGACATTTGCCAAAAGAACAAATAATATTTTTTCTTTTTAAAAAAATTTTTATTTTTCAATGAGTTGATATTCAATATTATTTTATATCAGTTTCAGGTGTACAGCACAGTGGTTAGATACTTATGTAATTTATGAAGTGATCCCTCTGATTAGTATCCACCTGGCACTATACATAGTTATTACAACATTACTGACTATATTCTCTATACTGTACTTTACATCCCTGTGACTATTTTGTAAGTACCAATTTATATTTCTTAATCTCTTCACCTTTTTCATCCAGCTCTCCAAACTTCCTCCCATCTGGCAATCACCAGCTTGTTCTCTGTATATATGAGTCTGTTTTTGTTTTGTTTATTAGTTTATTTTGTCAAGATGTAAGTGAGGTCATATAATATTTGTCTTTCTCTGACTTATTTCACATAGCATAATACCCTCTAGGTCCATCTATATTGTTGCAAATGGCAAAATTTCATTTTTTAAGGCTGAGTAATATTCCATTGTGTGTGTGTGTGTGTGTGTGTGTGTGTGTGTGTGTGTGTGTGTGTATCTCACATGTTCTTTATCGAATTGTTTATCGATGGCCACTTAGGTTGCTTCCATATCTTGGCAATTTTAAATGCTGCTCAATGAACATAGGGGTGCATATGTTTTTTTGAATTAGTGTTTTTGTTTTCTTTGGATAAATACCCAGAAATGGAATTGTTGGATCATTAGATAGTTTTATTTTTAATTTTTTGAGGAACCTCCATACTATTTTCCATAGTGGCTACACCAATTTGAAATCCTACCAACAGTGCATGAGGGCTCCCTTTTCTCCACATTCTTGCCTACACTTGTTTGTTGATTTATTGATGATAGCCATTCTGACAGCTGTGAGGTGCTATCACGCCGTAGTTTTAATCTGCATTTCTCTGATGATTAGTGACATTGAACATCTTTTCACATATCTATCGGCCATATGTATTTCTTCTTTGGAGAAATGTTTATTCAGGTCCTCTGCTTATTTTTAAATTGGATTGTTTGTTTCTTTGGTGTTGAGTTGTATGAGTTTTTTTTTTTTTAAATAAATATTGAATATTAACCTCTTATTGGATGTATCATTGGTGAATGAATATCTTCTCCTAAACCATAGGTTATCTTTGTGTTTTGTTGATGGTTTCCTTTGCTGTACAAAAACTTTTTAGTTTGATGTAGTCTCATTTGTTTCTTTTTTCTTTTATTTCCCTTACTGGAGGAGAGATATCAGAAAAAAATTACTAAGAGCAATATCAGAGTTTACTGCCTACGTTTTCTTTTAGGAGTTTTATGGTTTCAGGTCTTACATTTAAGACTTTAATCCGTTTTGAGTTTATTCTTGTATATGGTGTAAAAAGATGTTCCAGTTTTTTTTCCTTTTTTTTTTTTTTGCATGTACCTGTTCAGTTTTCCTAACACCATTTATTGGAGTTAATGTCTTTACCCTATTGTAGATTCTAGCCTCCTTTGTCATAGATTAAATGACCATATAGGTGTGGATTTATTTCTGGGCTCTCTACTCTGTTCTATTGATCAGTGTATCTGTTTTTATGCCAGTACCATGCTGTTTTGATTACTATAGGCTTGCAGTATAGTGTGATAGCAGGTAGCATGATACCTACAACTTTGTTCTTCTTTCTAAAGATTGCCGTGGCTATTCAGGGTCTTTTATGATTCCGATTCCATATAAATTTTAGGATTATTTGTTCTAGTTCTGTGAAAAATGCCATTGGTATTTTGATAGGAATTGCATTCAATCTATAGATTGCTTTGGGTAGTATGAGCATTTTAATGATGTTAATTCTTCCTGTCAATGCGCACGGTATATGCTTCCATTTATTTGTAACAAATACCTTCAGTAGGCAAATCAATGATGAAATGTTTAGGCACCCCACAGTGAAACATTTAAAAACAGTAGTCCTATAGATGCCTACAAATTGGCAAGATTAGAAAAATGATAATAATCAATGCTGGTAAAATATGATGAAATAGACATGCTGATATAGTACTAGCAGCATCAATTTTGGAAAGTTACTTGGAAAATTCAAGTTCTTAAAAATATTCATATTCCTTGACCTAGTAATTCTACCTTGGGAAATCTACCCTGAAGAAATAATAAACCCTGTAAACTTAAGTTTGAACATGAATATTTATTGTACCATTTTTTACAGCATTGAAAATCATAAACCATGACCATATTCAACAATCTGGCAAAAGAGGAATAAATCAAAAAGTATCTATTCAAAATGTTATTATATGATCAGTGAGGTGATGATTAATCACAGGTAATAACAGGAGAATGCTTGTGACTGAATAATAATGAAAAGATTAGGAACTAAAATGGTTTATACAGAATAATTTTAACTTGGTAAATAAATGAAATTAATGTAAGAATAGAAAAAAATCAAGCCTGATTGGAAAGAAAACAAAATGATTATACTTGGTGGTGAGCATATAAGTTATTTACATTCTTCTTTATACTGGTTTATATTTTCCAAAATATATTTAGATATTGCATATAATTTAATTTGGAAATTTATTTCAATAAAATTAAAGTATTAAGTAAATAAAATGTCAGTACTAATTTGTCTTCCCTCTTATTCCAGTGAGAATGCCAAAAGAGTTTTAGGAAATGATAAGAATAGAATGTTCAAATTTGCACAGATAATATGGGGATATTTTACTTAACCCTTTAGAGGAACTACTCTGTGGCAGGAGATATTCAAAGTCTTTTCCTGCCTCACTGAATCATGATAACAATTCTATGAGGTGAGTACTGTAACTATCATTGTTTTACACAAGGCACTAAGAGTGAGTAACTTACTCAAGATGTCATGCATCTAGTAAGAATTCACATCCCAGCTGCTTGGCTCTGGAGTGGTGCTCTCAGATACCCTGCAATGCAACTGCTTGTTGACCTTTGATGTGAGAGTCCTTGAGTATCATTAATACCAACTCTTACAAAAGAAAGAGAAGTACAGAGAGGTTAAGTGACTTGCTAAATGCCATACAGTAAATTATCCAATAGGTAAACGGAGTAGTAGTATGTTTTACAGATTGTAATTTAGAAACGCTAAGAAAGACTAAAATGAATGCAAACAATCTTAGCTCGTCTGCTCAGTTTTGTTCATTATGTACTTTCTTCTTCTTTCTCCTCCTCCTCCTCCTCCTCCTCCTCCTCCTCCTCCTCCTCCTCCTCCTTCTTCTTCTTCTTCTTCTTCTTCTTCTTCTTCTTCTTCTTTTTTCTTTTTTAAAATCTTCTTGGGACCTATATTAAGGGAAAGCCATGCTTCTGTGATCAGTAAGGAGGATCCTTGAAGTCTTAGGGCTGGTACAGCTCAAGTTCTATGCTCTCAGTTCTATCAGATAGCTACTTTTCAATCTAGGTGGGATAACTTATCACCAAAATATCTTCTTATCAAAGGACCTCCTGGGCTAGGCACTATCCCAGGCTTTATAGAGCCTCAGACTCCAAGAGAACTCTTAGAGCTACAGGGGAGCAGTAGGAGAGTCAAAACAAAATACAACCATTTGCCAATAGAAGAAAGCTCTGTGTATGCTTATTTTCTAATCTACCATGAAGTCCAAAACAAACTCCAGGCTTCCTCCTCCCATCTGATATAGATTAAAAGAGTCAGACCTCTGTTGGGAGAGCAACACTGGGAGAGGTCTTCACGAAATAACTGGGCTAAATGACAAGAGAAAGTTTTGCAAAATTGTTCCCCCAAGCAGCTGTGGCTTAGTCATGCCTAATTTTTCAGTGAGCTATTTAGAGGTTTCTGGACATGTTTTCATAAGATCGAGAGAGAAGGAAATGAGGTCCATATCAGACAGTGAAAATGACAGGACCCACTGATGTTGCCAGAAAACTCATGAGAACGAATTACCACCCCATCCAGCACTGAAGCATCAGCTTGTCCTATAACGCAAGTAGAGTGTCTGTCTCCTCTTAAGGAATCAGCGTTCCCAGTAGCCTGGCTCTGACTCAATATCAGAAATAAATGGTGTCCAGCAAAATCTAAAGCTGAGATGAAGGCAGGAAAATTTGGGATGTATGCATAATTGAGTTTTCTTTTTAAATCAGAATATGAAGTTTGCATAAGTGATTGTAAAAGTATAGTATAAAATTATATAATTATTTATTTTAAAAAGTGTAAAGAACTAAACACAAACAGTCTTGGGGGAAGCAAGACATCAGCAGGATCACTGGCTAGTGAAGGAGCCACCACTGTGGCTGCTCCACTGTCCATTTTATCTTCGTCATTCATTGTTTTAAAGTAGTTGAATAATTTTTCGAACAAAATCTTAAGCAGATCCCCCTATATATAAAACAGTTGAGAACAGAGTTGCTCTGGTAGGAGGACAGGAAGGATGCTGGAGTGTCTGGAATTCTGTTTTGCTATCCTCTGACATATCTCCGAGTCCCAAAGGACACAGTTTGAAAACCAGCATTCTATGAGACAAAGTTTAAACTTCAAGTGTTAAGTGTTCCACATCCTAAATATAACTTGAAGGCATCTTTTCTCCCTTACCTATGAATACTGTCTTATATAAATCTTTTTTTTTTTTCATACTGTCCTACTTACTGTTCCCTAAGATACCTGCACATCCCTGATTCCCCCTTCATCCTGAAATGCTCTGGTGCTCCCTCTTTACTGTATTAGTGCTCACTCTTGAGGTCTCAGCTAAGTTTTCGCAGCCCCTGGAATATCTTTCCAAGTAACGCTGACCTGGTAAAAATTTTCTTTTTCAGAAACACCTCTCAATTAGTACCATCACTTGGCTAATTAACTTTTAAAGATTCTCTATTAGTTATCTCTTGCTGCTGTAATAAATTACTACTAAATGTCTGAAAACAACACAAATTTATTATCTTATAATTGTTAGTTAAAAGTCTAACACGGATCTCACTGGGCCAAAATCAAGATGGTGGCATTCCTTCTGGAGGAGTTTTCCTTGCCTTTTCCAGCTTCGAGAGGCAATCCACATTACTTGGCTCACGGAATTTTCAAAGCCAAAAAAAAGTCCTCATTTTTAGGGAATGTGATTGGGTTGGGACCACCTAGAAAATCCTGAATAATCTCCTCATCTCAAGGTCCTCAACCTTAATCACATCTGCTAAGTCCCTTTTGGTACATGAGGTAACAGAGTCAGAGGATCTGGGGACTAAGGTTTGGGCACCTTTGGTGGGGACATTATTCTGACTACCACAGATGCTTCTTAAGCATCTCAGGAGTGAAGACCATGTCATTATCCTTCGGGTAACTTCACAGTGCTATAGAAAGATAGCAGACAACTATCAAATATTCCTGATAAAGTTTGGTTAGGAACTGAGTTCCATACACCTGCTTTATCTCTCCCACTAGTTTTGTGGGAACATTGGTTGAGTTCAATTAGGTCTTATTTTAAATGAGAGGAAAATGTGAGAAAGTGAATCGAGAAATGAGAACTGATAATATCTTCTAAGGTGATGGAGTTTAATAAGATAAGTATAAAAGAGTTTCTGGGGATTACTGCTTCATTTAGACCCTTTTTTGTTTGTAGGTAAATTCAGGGGAACTTTGAATAAATACCCAGGATTGTAATGGGTTTTCTTAGAATTTCACCAGGGAGTATACTAAATTATACAAAATAGTTTGCAATTAGAATATGATTTTGCCTTTAATTTGAACTTTGATGTACCTATGAAGGATGGCTAATAACCACATAGAGAAGTAGCTTATAGCAAGCTTGTAACCATTTTACTAGAGAGTTATAAAATATTTTACTAACCAAGCCACCTTTATTGAATTCCTTTGAATTATCACATGTGGCTGTGGTCTTTCTGCAAAATGTTTTGATCCGTTAGCTCTCATTTTTGGTGTCTGCATTTGATTTGGCTCTTCTTTGCTTCTGTTGTCTTGTTGAAACTATGTTTGGCATAGATTAAATGACCTGCTCTGAGATTCAAGGTAACAGGTGCACTTTGGTATTTGGGCTCCTGTCTGAAAACTCTCCTCTAACTGCCAAAGTGGTTGGCAGTGTCTCTCCAATGGCTCTTGTCACTTAAATTGCTTTACAATACATTAATTTAACTTTCATGTTCTCTCTCCCATACTGTGTGACAGAATTTTCTTCTTTTCTGTACTGCCTAGTGCAGTCCATCAAACAAAGTTCTCTATAAATATTTTTAGGTTGTGTTACAATTGGTACATAAATGAAACTCCAAAACTTAATATGCCTACAAGTTCAGTCATATAACCAGAACATCTAATGTGAGAGCTCTCTATTGTCAAAAAAAATCTACAAAATAAGTATATTTTGTTATCTGTTACTTAGGGATATAACCTTAGGGGTATAAGAGAGGTAAAAAGAATAGGAACTTCAAAGTTAGCCCAAATCCAAAGCAAAGCTTCACCATTCATTTCACTTGGACAAACTACATAACATCATTGCATTTCAGTGTTTTCATCTATAAATATGGGAATATTACTTATTTTATAAAATATTTGCTAAGCTTAAATGAGGATTTTTATAAGAGGGACTGTGCATGTATAAACCAGTTTTATCTTTCTGACTCTGCTCCCCCCTCCCATCTCCACCGAATCTTGGCTCTCTTTGCTGCGCTAGGACTGTTTGGCCGACCAAACCTAGACAGGCTTTGATATAGTCCCTTTGGAGCAAGAACAATGATATTCAGTCAAACACCTCAAGGGCTGGCTTCAGGGTACAGGCAAAAGATGCCAGAGGCTTAGCACCAGGAACATCGATCTCAGAAACAACAGAATTAAGGAACTGAAATAAAACACATTCCCCAAATGCCACATGTCCAATCCAAACACAGACCCAATGTCATTGTACTGGTTTTATGTGAATAACATAGGTGACTATGTCTTACCACAATTTCACACCTACACAGTTAGGTCAAGCATTCTATCTAAATTGATAGGGACCCACTGCTCTAATATTCTCCTTATAGCCCTAAAGAAGATCTATTTGACTATAACCGGTCACTAGAAAGTTACCATCCCATTCGAATGGTGTTTATTAAAGAGGAAACTGAAAGACTCCAGCTTGAGGGTTTGAATCTTAGCTTTGCCACTAGTAGCAGTGTGGCCAAGGGTAAATCAATCTGCCTCTCTGTGCCTCAGTTCCCCTTATATAAGGGTGTCTCTTCCAAATAGAAAATTCTGTGATTTATTTGCATTTGTCATGGTTTGTATAAATTTGTTTTTATCAGTGATCAGAAAAGGGACAGATTGGAAACCATTTCAAACAAGATTCAGATTTAATCATTTGCTCTTTTGGGCTATTTATTTGAAAGTCTTATGGTGGCTTAAATGTTAGGAGACTTGAGTTCAAATTTCAGGTCTGCCTTTACACAAGGTCAAGTTATTTACATTTTCTAAGTTTCAGCTTGTTCACCAGTGAAATGGCCTAGTAATACCTATTTATAGGAGTGCTGTCTTACATGAAGAACATGAGAATTGACCACAAAGTGCCTGAAATGCAGCAGACATCAACACATGATTGTCGAATTTGAATCTTGCTGTGCATGTTCCACCCACAGATTCTGGTTCTTTGCACTTTTGTCCCCATCTGTCTAATGAAGAAAACCCTGAGAATCTACAGGAGGTTGGCTGTTCTGATTTACAAACAACATGGAACCTGTGGAGCAACAGTGTCAAAGGAGAAAGACAACCATGAGGCTCGTTATCTCAATCCAGTTCCATGTGTTGTACAATTCTCTCCCAGCTGGAATCACCTTTGTTTCTATAATATTGTTTTTCATTTACTCCAATAAATACTTAAGACTTTTTATATGTCGAGTCCTGAACAAAACCTTAGAGGATACACATGTAGGACCAACACAGGGTCTGCTTGTACTTGAAGCTCATGTGGCGTTTTGCTCCCACAACTGTGCACACGTACACACATCCTTTGTAACATATGGTGTCAAGGTGCAATGGGAGATCAACTGTGGGCCACAGAAATCCTCTTATCCATTGTAATAAGTAGTAGTTATGGAAACCTGACTTTTGAGTAGAAAAAAAAGATATGCATACAGAACACTCATCAACTATTTCTAATTATCATTTCTTAATCAGAATTTCTCTAGAAGGTGAATGCATCTTGATTAAAGATGTATTTCCATTGTTCCAAATAATCAGATTTTATTTAAAAAGCCTATACATCACAATTTTATCCCTTTATTTAGAGAGTCTGGGAATGGTCTCTATTCTTTTCAATCCAAACCTTACTACTATAAAATGAATGAAATACATATTACTTTTCAATTTGCATATAAATTGGTCCTTTACACAAAAAAAATATGCAGAGTCAAAGACATATTAAGGATATTCCACAATGCATAAAATATTTCAGAATCTGGTTGGTATTTGGTGTATATCTTTCAAGGTCTTTTTTATGAGGCCATTTAAATAATTTTTATATACAGCAATCCAATTAACAGGTCAAAACAGCCCTTGTCTCAACTGACATTGATTATGATTTTTTGTATGCAGAAAATATATTGTTTTGTATGCTTGGAGAATTCCAGTTTCAGAATGCTGTATATTTCAGTACTGTTTCCTTTCTTTTTTTTTAATCTGTCATCTTATTTTTTAAGTCATTGGATTTAGATATTTTAAAGGACTCTTTGGCTATGAAACCTTTTTCATTTGGATCATTTTTGAGATTCCCTCTTGTGGAGGTGCTACTTGATACAGAAACCTTGTACACTTGAAACTTTTGATTTTATTAACCACTATCACCCCAAAAATTAAAAAAAAAGAGAGAAACCTTGTGATTCAGCACTTTCCTTCATTTTCCTACAGCCCTTAAATTAAAATTTGTCATGAATGGAGGCCGTAAGTTTACAGTATGTCATGAAAATAAAAAAGCATTTATAAAGGGCTGAATCATAAGGTTTCTATATCAAGTGGCACTTCTATGAGAGAATCTGCCTAAGCCAAATTTCTAAGCTGGCAGATTGACTGGCTTTTTACTTCTGTGTGGCAAATTAATATAGTAGGGAACTATTAAGTCAAGAGGATGAGTTGACTACTTCACTGTAGACAACCTGTAGGTGAAGCTCGTGTGGCTTTTTGCTCCCACACCTGTGTACATGTACACACATCCTTCCTTTCCCCCTACTTCCTTTTCCCCAACAAGAAAAACAAAGAAAGCAGGAACTGGTCAAGAATAGCAAAGATACGCAGTAGGAAGCATTTAAAAAATAAGTTTAAAAATATATGCAGCATTAAAACTTCACTAAAAAATTTATAACATGAGGAAACGTTTATGTTACAATGTAGAGTATAAAGAGTATTATACACAGTTGTCTATATCTATGCAATATCACCTTAATTATATAAAAATATCTTAAAAGCATTAGGGATGATTGGAAAAGCACATCAAAATGTCAGCAGTTTGAAATTGGAATTGCCATGAAAGAGTCTTGAAATTTTAAATGATTTCTCTTCTCTATACTTTGTATTTTTAATTTTTAAGAATAAACATGTATTGCTTTTTAATAATTCTTTTTTCATTAATAATTCTTAAAAAAATGAAAACAAGATAGTTACCTGAATTGTTCTTGTACTTGAAATAATACTGATAACATACTGATATTATTCTCTGGTTTTTAAATTTTACTAAATCCCCTGCCCCCCTCCATTTCTTTTGGAATGTGCTCCTTCTGCTCCTTTTTCTGAATCTTCCTCTTCCTCTGTTAGATCTTTAACTGTTGTAGCATCCCAGGACTCTGTCTTGTCTATACTTTCTTCCTACGGGATCTCAACCATCCAATTCACGCTTTAAATATCACTTCAATACTAAGGCATCTCAAATCTGTATCTCCAGCTCACATCTCTTCCCTGAGCTCCAGACTGCAATCTTCTACCCAACAACCCCATTTGGGTCACTGTCATAGGTCTCTCAAATGTAACATGGACAAATGGCGTCATTGATTTGCCACCTCCTCCCTTTCCAAGTCTTTCCTAATGGACATTGTCTTTCACCTTTATAGTAAATGAGATCACTGATTTACTAATTTACTGAGCTAAAAAAAAAACTAGGAATTATCCTTGATTCCATTCTTTTTCATCTTACCCAACTCAATCCATTATCAAGACTTGTTAGTGCCACCTCTACATATATTCTGAGTCCAACACTTTCCACCACTTGATGGCTTCTACTTGGCCACAGCCAGTCATTCCTCAACTGGATGTCTGCATGAGCTGCCTAAGCGGTGTACACTCTGACCCCACTTGCCTTTATGGTAGCAAAAAAGTGAAACATGTCATGTCATGCCTGCTTAAAAACTGTCCCCCACATCCCACTCTCTGTAAGATAAAATATAAGCTCTGTATCATGGCTGATAAGGACCCACTTACCTCCTCAATCTTATTTCTTCTCTATTCCCATTGTACTTAAGGCACACTGCCCTTTCTCTGGTCCCTTAATTAAATCAAACTTTTTGTCCCTTCTGCCAGGTCTGCCTCCACAAATGGTCCTTCCCCAATTACTCAGACCGAAACAGATGTGAAATTTACAAACTCCCAATTTCCTCCTAAGGCTCAGGTTGTGCCAGGACTATCAGGCTCACACTGCTTTCAGGAGATCCAATAGCCCTTGGGCTAAGCCTCAGCATTTACAGAAAGGGGCTGGTTACTGCCTACAGTCAGGTTTGATTTCAGGCAAACCCCATCACCCACAGTAGCTAAAATCTAGATTATACAGCTCAAGGACAAGTTAATGGGATTTGGCAGCACATGAAAGGAAACAAGAAATTACAAAGGAAAATGCACTTAAAATAGAAATAGGTAAAAGACACAGTAGAGTTGGTGCCAGCTAAATACATCAAACCATATTTACATTTCTGTGTTATCTTTAGGGACAAGCAGGAAAGGAGAAGCAGAGTCACTGAAATATTTCTAAATTTTGTTAGAATCTGCATTTAACTTTACTTCTAAGAATCTTGAAAAAATCAGAATATGGGGCATCTATATAACCCCAAGTGCTACACACTAGTTATATAGGCTTGGTCTTGAAAAAGTCAATTTACAAACTTCAAGCTTGCCCATAACCCCCAGGCACAGGAGCTGTCCAGCTCCAGCAGCACTTCAAGTGCAGAGGGCTTTGCAGTTCACACGGCCTGATCTACATCATCCTGCTTGGATCTCACGACAACCCTGAATTTTATTTCCCTCATTCCACCAATGCGGAAATTGATGTGCAGGGATTTTACGCAATTTGAATCAGATAGAAAGGTCAAGTTTAGACTATGTTCTTCCAAGTCCTAGAAAGATTCATCCCATCGCTCATCTCCGGCTCACACCACTTGCCTAGATGGTCTCACGGCTGTTTCCACGTGAAGCACACTCTCACTAGAAGACCCCCCAATTTGCTGATCCCTAGACTGCACTTCCTTGACATGTACAGCTTGTCTCTAATATCTTTGAGGCCACTGCTCACGTGTTCTCATATTAGAAAAGCCTTCACCGACTACTCCAAATGAAACAGATGACTTCTGTCCCTAACCCACACTCCATTTTCACCCACCTTGCTTTATAGTTTTCCATAGAACTTATTTCTTCTCCATCTAACATATTTATTTGTTTGTCGTCTCACAACTAGATTGTCAACTTAATGAAAACAAGGATTTCTGTCTATGTTGTTCACTTGTGTGGTATCCCCGAAGCCTGTGACAGTGGCTGACACAAAGTATGTCCTTTAAACACTGATCTACTAATTGAATGAATGTATGATTATCATAATGTCTGGTCTCCTCTGGGTCTATTTATTATAAGACGGGTTATATACAGCATTCTTAGCTTTCGGACCTGTGTCTTTTACCAGGATAAACTCTGTAACTCACAATTTTATATGAGTTAGATTACAGATCTGGAAAACACCTTTACGATCATTAGTTATGAAGACCTATGTTTAACAACATAAATCCTACAAAGCCCTCAAACCTTATATTTCAGTCTCTATTGCTAATACCAGAGAAGTTAAAAAAACAAACAAACAAAAAAACAAACAACAACAAAAAAACACTACCATCCAGAATTGTCACGGCTATGAAAAAAATCAGAAAGTAAAAATAAAATTCCTCACAACAGGAAAATCTCACAACAAAAAATTTCTAAACAATTCAGTGGCCATTTCTGGAAAGGCAAAGGAAAAAGGATGAGATGGTAGTAGTTAGGTGTTAGCATTATCCATATATTAAAAAAGAGAAAGAGAAATGGAACAAGTATGGCAAGATAATAAATCTGGATGTACTCTTCTAAAGGTTTAGTCTATTACATAATTTTTTTAAAAAAGAAAAAGAAACCAAGCAGTAGGATGTCTCTAGTATAGATACCATAGCCTGCTAACCTCAGCTTCTCAAAGATGAAAAACACCTTAGAAGCAGTCCAGACTAATCTGCATCCAAAACAGGAGTACCCTTTTCCAACAGCTCGATAGTCATTTGCCTGGCATGCTGTTTTGCAATCTCTTTCTTCCATTGGCAAGGCTTCTTCCATTCCTTGGCGTGAGTATTCCATACTTTTATTCTATTATCATCCTCCTCCCAGCAGTCTTATCTGAAGCAGAGGATCTACACTGCTGAGAAAGACCACATGAGTTCTTCAGTTCTTCGTTGTCTTCCTCCAAATGTGTATGTGTACATGTTTGGAAATCCTTCATTTAATTGAAATCAGCCTCTCTGTCGACTTCAACCCACTGGTCTGTGTGCTCTCCAGTTACATGGCAGCCCTCCAAATGCAGTAAGACAGCAAGTGTGTCTCCTTCAGTTCCTTCTGTGTTAAACATCATCACCTCATTCAAATTGCGCAGTGAGAAGAAAGAAACTCATCTCGCCATCAATGGCAGGCAGTGTCTGTTTGATATGGGAAATTCATCAAGCTGGTATTCTGCATAAGTCATGCTATATTTCTATATGCCCAATCTTAACAAGGAATTCGTGGAACTCAAACATTTTTTAACTGCTTGAGATCTGAGTGAGATTAGAATTTAATGTGATTATTTTTCAATAGCCTTAAAAGCGATTTTAAATAAAACTAAGATCCCAGATTCATGTTTTAAATTATATAATTCAAGATTTTAAAACTATGTTAAGACATGAAAGACATCTGGATGAATGGTATTGAAAATCACTTGGTAGCACCCTTTGATACTGTGATAAGGAGAAGTGGCTGGGTGAGATGTCTAATGGGGAGATAGGAAAGGAAGCCAGAGAAACATGAAATATAGCAATAAATACTTGCCAGATAATTGTTAAAATCTTCTATATCTATTTAACAATGTATAGGAGTTGGCAATTTAGATGTACTTCCATCTACTTAAAAATCACACCGCCTTGTCTTAAGTACATACTTAAAGGTTTAAATGACAATTTATTTTTTAAAAAATAACAAGATTTGGAATGGTAATGGTTACAAGTGAGTAAATGTGAGTGCAGTAGATTAGTACTACTTAAAGTGTAGACCGCAAACTGTGCTATCTGGTCCTGTTCTTCACTAAAAGCAGAAATTGACAGAGCATTTAGAAACTGCTTAGAACTCGGACAGAGTAATTTGATGACTGTTGAATGTAAGCTTCTTAAAAAATGTAGACTTTCTTTTCTCATTTCATTTTTTTACCAATTCATTTTTACTCTATTTTATTAAAATATTGGTCCACACAGACTGGAAACTAAAAAAAGGGTCCTTTACCACACAGCTATTTTGAGAAGCCAGCACTAGATTAATTAGAATTTAAACTCTTTTCTTATTTATATAATTTATATAATTTCTTCTTTGCAATTCTGAATTATGTGCAAACACCTACACTGCCAGGAGATGGGTACAATTAGAAAGTAATTCACAGAATTATTAAAGAGTATGAAATTCAAACTATCTTTAAAAATACTGAACAGGAGAACTTCCACCAAGGGGATTCCAACAAAAAGAAGTAACTCAACGATTACAGTCACTTATTCCTTCACTGGCCAAAGGGGAATTATTCCCTCCTTGCTGAGAGGCCACAGTCCTGGGGAAGGAGGTGAGGACTGCTTTATTAAAAACAGGTCATCTCTGTACATGTCCTAGACTACACTGAAAAGGGAATGACTATATTCTATTTAGAACCCCAGCTCATGGGTATGCTGAGGGGAAGGAAAGTCTATAAGGCAATTAGTCTTCATTAGACTTTTAAAAAATAACTTGAAAAATGAATTGCTTTGCTGCGGTCTATAATTTCCATGTTTAACTTCGTGTTTTAAAGACATCAATTCAAAACAAGTCATGAAATATTTTCAGTCTTTAAAAAATTCTTCTGCCTTGGTTCACATCTTACCAATCTCAAAAAAGCACCACCAAGGAGGTGGAAATAGGATAAAGAGGTCTCCAGGATAAAGGAAAATAACATTTCTTTTCCAGGGAAGGGGTTAGAGGATGAAGGTCAAGAAAAACTGCAGCCAATAGGCAGTGTGGCCCTTCCCTGTCCTCTACTGTGCCTTGTTTTTGATGTCAATGTGTCATTCTTTAGCTGCTCAGGGTTATTGAGATTTACTGAGCCTTAAACTGATTATACATCAACTTTCACTGTCATTTGATAACAGACGCTAAAGCTGGTGTCAGAAAATATGCCACTGTGATGCAAAAATTGAAGTTATTTAAAATTAAGTTCTCATGGATTTTATTGTACAAGCCCCTTAATTTCTGGTGGCTGAGGTCAATATTTTTCTAATTAATTGTTTGTCATTCCAGAACTATCTTCTAAGTTGTAGTTACAAGATAGATTTTAAAGTTCTGCTTGATCTTTCCCTTATTTTTTAGTACAACAGTTTAGTACCACTTCATTATTAATAGGTATGGAACCATTTTATATACTCTCAATCACAATATTAAGGTGTGAAGTTTCCATCTTAACTGGATAGTCAAATGTTTAGCTTTTCGTTTTGTTTATGTGAACTTCAAAATAGTAGCTGATGTAATGACTTATTGTACTGTTCTCATTAAGTGAATGGAAGAAAAATCTGAACTCATGGCAATTATACATCTTCAAAGATAGGCTGACTCTATTGTCTGCTCTCTTCCTAAAGAAGATCCATCCCTTTCTTTCCTCATTTAAAAGGCCAACCTATATGCCAGGCTGCAGTCCCTCATAGCCCTGATATAGATTTTGCTGGTTCTGCAGATGTCTCTTTCTCTATTCTATAATCCTGTATCGGTTGTCATAAAGACTCTGTCCTTTTTTTAACTTTTGCATTTCAAATGTGCATTAGAAGAATGGCCTGTGCATATTTTCTTGATGAAGATTTGCAATGATGGATCAAGATTTATGAGCTTGCTTTTGCAAATTTCGGTAATTCCTTTTGCATTTTAGTATTTCACTAATACATTTCCAAAGGATGTAGTTCTTAGCTTAACAGTTTTTGCTCATTTTCAGAAAATTATTTCCTCAACTGTTTCAAACATAAGTACCAGACAGCAGGACTGCTGCAAAGGAAAACATTAGTCTCTCTCAGCTTTCACCATTATTACCAGAAGTTATTTATCACAATGCTTGGGTCAACACTGTCTTTTTCAAGGAGGAGAAAAGGAATCATGGATGAGAACAATTTGTTATGTTTCTCAGAGCTTAACAAAAGCACACAATTGAGTTTCACATCATTACTGTCTAGAGAGGTCAGACTTGGTGCTCCTGCATTTCTGTAACAATTTGAACATAGAGACAGAACAAAAATGACTATGTTGAGAGAAAAGCACAAAGGAGATAGCCTTGCAAATTCTTTTATTTCAACTGTGGTTCAGAACCACACACTGATACAATTCTTTAGCTAGTGGTAGAATTAGGTTTTTAAGAGTCAAGGACACAAGCAGATGTCAAGCAGATGGTCTACTGAGTTACTCAGAAATTACACACATGCTGTGGGACTCGGATTCTTTCACTGCTGAAACAATGCAACAATGATTACTATTACCACTGGTATTATTACTATGACTACGATTGCTATTACTATTATAGTTGTATTTCATCCCAAGCCAGCCATTATAAAACACTAATCCTTACTTACCAAGAACAACACATTAGGTAAATCATGTGGACTTTTAAAAATAGTCCAGTAAGGGGAAATACAAATTTTTACTTTGCATCATCCTTTTTCTAGTGAGGAAGCTAAGTTACAAAGATTTCTTTAAAGGTTACAGAAAATAGCATAAACTATGACATCATGGTATATTTATTATATTTATACAAAGTCTTCCTCTCTTTTTTTTCTCTCCCTTTTCAATCAGTATGTACACCTACCCTATTCAACTAAGTCTAATCCAGCTCCAAGATAAATAATCTTTATCAGGCAAAGGTAGAATAAATAAATGAATCAGTGAATCAATCAATCAATCTCTTCCTGTTTCCCTCCAAAAATTGATAAAATGTGAACCTAAAAGAAAATGGCAATTATTACATGATCATTGATAATATAACAGATAACTCTGTTTTTGAATTAATTATCAGAAAGAATAGTGGGAGATACGCCCTGGTCAGAAGTGATGGCCGTTTATTGTACAACTTAGGGTAAAATCACTCCCAAGAAATATAACCTTACAAGGTTCTTGGCCCTTGGATTTGGAGTAGATGGGAGTTTCATGATAAGGGAATCGGGTGATATTTGCCTAAATTGCTATAAAAGCTTAACTGAGCTTAAAGAAAAGTTAGACTGATCAGGTAGAGAGGTCCAAATCTTATCCCATTTCATTCTTAAATCACCTAGGCAATTCTATAACTAAAATAGCCAGTTGGACACTGTTCTTAAAGCATAAATCATGTAACACCTTTCTGAGGCATGACATGGATAATACACTAAAAGCCCTTGGATATCACCCTGCCATCTCCTAGAGCATATAAATCCAAGCTTTGCAACTGTATAACTAGCCATAACAAAATTTCTGCAGATTTTTCTAAGGGTGAATTTTTATTTCTTTGAGAAGTTTAATCTCTACCTAACTGCAGGTGCTGAAGTGTATCTGAAATAGATTTCTTTGTTTTGCAGGGTGTAGAGGGAGTACTGCCTTTCATTAAATAATTATTTTTTGATTTCCAGAAAATTTAGGAAGAATTCAGGGTCAGGATTAGAATGCCTCCAAAGTTTACTAGCTCCTGAATTACCCCTAGAATCTGTGATCCCTAGGGACCTTACCTCTCAAAATGGACCAACAGCATCAGAACCCCTGATGGACTGTTAAAAATGCAGACTGTCAGGCTCCACCTTGACATAATGAATTATAACTTGTATTTTAAAAAGATCCCCAGGAGATGTGGATACACATTCAAGGTTGAGAAGCACTGCTTTAGGAAACTAGTCCTTCCCGGGTAAGGATCTCTCCAGTTTAGGAATTAGGGTACAAACATGATCATTCCTAGACCATCCTTACTTCCCGAGGTCATTCTATCATGGAAAAACAAGGGATAGCACAGAGCAGTTTATGATTTAGGAACAGCTAAAAAATCCATTTTTGCACAAGAAGCATAGCTTAAGGAAACCAGAGAAGAAGCAAGAAAATGCAGATGGGCCCCTGGTAAACTTGATAATTTCCAGGGGGTAAGGAGTTGAGCAACTCTAAATTAGCAGGCAAAGGTAAAACTAACATCCTTTTTCAAAATTCTTCCTAATCATGGCAACTCATGTAACGCTTCTATAGAAAAAAATCCAATACTATCGGGAATAAAATAAAAACTAGAGGAAAAGGTAAAAGGATGAAGTAGTCAAAAGTGCACTTGATTTCCTATATTTTCACCCTTTTTTATAAAGTATTGGCAACTTGTATGGGAATAGAAAGCTCATTACACATACTTCATTAAAGACTATAAGAAAAGGCTGTCATCAGCACAGCAAGCCTTCTCCAAGCACCACAGAATCTTGAACACCAAGGATAATCTACAGGGATTAACATTTTCAGTGAAAATGTAGTTGCATCTAAATCCTAGAAAAACTGGATATCTACATGCAAAAGAATGTTGACTATCTACCCCATACTATATACAAACATTAACTCAAAATGGATCATAGAGTTAAATAAAGGAGGTAAAACTGGGGCCAACTATTTGGTGATGGAAGAAAATTTAACTTTGGGTGGTGAACACACAATGCAATATATATATTACGTGTTGTTGAATTGTACACTTGAAACTTATTTAATTATTAACCAATGTCACTGCAATAATTTTGATAAAAAAAAAAAAACTTTAAAAATCTAGGTATACATCTTTGTGACCTTGGATTAGGCAATAATTTTTTAAATTTGACACTAAAAGTTTGAGATAAAAGAAAAAATAAATAGATTGGACTTCATCAAAACTGAAAACCTTTGTGCTGAAAAGAACATCAATAAAGTAATAAGACAACATACAGAATAGGAAATAATATCTGCTAACCATATATCTAATAAGAGACTTGTATCCAGAAAATATAAAGAACAACTAAACAATAAAAAGACAACCCAATTCAAAAAATGGAAAAGATCTAAATAGACATTTCAACAACAACAAAAAATCTCTCCCTCTCTCTCTATATATGTACACACACACACACACACACACACACACAGAGTCAATACACACATGAAAAGATGCCCAACATTATTAGTCATCAGGAAAACACAAATTAAAACCACATGAGATATCATTTGATATCCACCAGCATAACTAAAATCCAAAGGCCAGATAATAACAAGTGTTAGTAAAGATACGGAAAAATGAAAACATTGGCTGATGGGAATGAAAAATGGTGCAGATACTTTGGTAACCCTCTGACAGTTACTTGAAATGTTATACTTTCAGTTACCATATGACTCAGCAATTCTACTTGTAGGTAGATACTTAAGAAAAATGAAGACATATGTCCATACAAATACTTGTATACAAATGTTCATAGCAGCATTAGTCATAAAAGCCAAAAAGTAGAAACAACCCTGTATTAGACTACTAGTGGCTTCCTCACACCATGAACACCCCATACTTCTGGCTCCTTTGACAATGACTATAGGTTTGTATTGACATAATTTAAACAAAACCATCAGGGTTTATTTCTTTGATGCCGTATCCCTACTTAACTTTTTCCCCACGAATGACTTTATTGATATATGTTATGTACTGTAGAGTTTACCTATTTAGAGTGTATAGTATTTTGGTATATTCAATTTATAACAGTTTTCTATTGCTGTTGCAACAAATTACCACAAATTTAATGTCTTAACACAAATGTATTATATTATAGTCTCTAGGTCTCATTCATTTCTCGAAGCACATGGGGAGAATCTGTTTCCTTACTTTTTCCAGCTGTTAGTATCCACCCACATTCCTTGACTCCTCTATCTTGAATGCAAGCAATGTTGCCTCTCTTTGATACTTCTTGTAAAGTCACACCTCCCTCTGACAAAAGACATGAGTCCACTTTTAAGGATTCATGTGATTAGATTAGGCCTGCCAGGTAACCCAGGATAACCTTCTCATCTCAAAAGGTCCTCAGCCTTAACCACATCTGCAAAGTCCCTTTTGCCAAGTAAAGTAACATACTCATTGGTCAGAGGATTACTCTGCTGCCACCAACTCAAATGCCCATCAGTTGATGAATGGATGTGGTATAGCCATACGATGGAATATTATTTGGTAATAAGAAAGAATGAAGTCCTGATATATACCACAAATTCGGTGACCTTTTAAAAACATTATACTAAAGTGAAAGAAGCCAGTCACAAAAGACTGTTTGATTCCATTTACATGAAAGGTCCAAAATAGTTAAACACACAGAGCCAAAAAGTTGACAGGAGATGGGAAGACAGGAAGGGGCGATGGTGGTTAGTAGCAGTGAGGAGTATCTGTTAATGGGTATCATTTTTGGGGGAAGAAGGGGTGTGATGAAAAAGACAGTGGTGAAGTAGATAGTGGTTATGTTTGCATAAGTCTGTGAATATATCAAAAGACTAAATTATACACTCTAAACAGGTGAACTCTATGGTATATAACATATATAAATAGAGCCATTCTTAGAGGGAAAAAAAGTTAAGTAGGGATAAGGCAACAAAGAAATGACCCCTGATGGTTTTATTTAAATTATGTCGACTAAATATTATAGTCACTGTCAAAGGAGCCAGAATTATGGGGTGTTCATGGTATGAGGAAGCCACAGATAGTCCTAAGACTCATGAAAACATTTAATTTTTTAAAATGGGGTGATTATTTCTTTAAAAAAAAATTTAACTGTAAGCATGAATATCTAACCAGGGGAGAATCTTGTTTAATTGGTGAAATGGAAAAAAGGGGAAAAGTTTCATTTAATAAAATACTTTAGAATTGGTAGTCTGTCAGATTGCTGAAGAGTAAGGATTTATCTATCAACACAAATGCTTTATTGTAACATGAGACTGGACTAAGCAGCCTGGTACCTTCTTCTCCTCTGTTGCAGCAGTTCACATGTAGTTCGTACATTCTAACCCTAGAACATATCTGACTGCTGACAGATGAACTGTGGGAAAGCAAAATCATAACACCTAATGTTTGAGTTTTATTGGCAAATATTTGGTCTAAACATTAAGGTTTCAATTTTATTCTAAATTAAGAGTCTGAAAGAAAACTTTTCCCCGACTGCACTATTAAATAATGTTTCCTGACTCAAAGCTGTTGGCTCAAGCTCCTGCTTGGGAAGGAAAGCAGGTGCTGGGAATCAGAGTGTGCCCTCAAGATTAAAATACTGCTGATGTCATGACAGGGGCTCTGTCACACACCCTTGCCTGACTTCCTCCTTCCCAGGGCATGCTGCATTCAGGGTGAGGTGCATCAGAGCTGCCCAAGTTGTCTGCCTTGTGCTTATACAACAAGCAGAACTCGACATCCAGCACACTCAGAAGTCAAGTACTTTCAGGATAATTTCTGCCTCAGATGCTTAAAGTAATCTCACTTTCAAATCTCATCCTGACATGGGTACACGATATAGTAAATAGTGGCTCATATTAAAGAGAAAAAAGAAAGGTTTCTAGGAAAGGAAAAATTACTCTGTGACAAATATGCTGGCAGAAATGTGATGTTTCATTTCCTAATCTCACAAAAACATTTTGGATGTTTTAATAACTAATGAATAAATGGAAAACAAGACAAAAAAATTTTTAAGTTATTTTAGGGTTCATCAGCTTTTTAGAGGAGAATTATTTCCCTTCAAAAAGATTCAACGGGAATTTTAAAAACCAAATTGCTCTCAAGTCACTTAGCACTTCAGATTAAATTGTTCCTATTTGAGAACTAGGAGTGATTTTGTCCAATCTAAAATGATTTAAATAGACCTGTGAATATACTTCACACCTGTGTCTCTGCCTCATACCTTTAATTTTCTTTGTGTAAAATAGCAATTTATTTAATTAAATAAATGTATACTTGTTAGCGGAAATAGTAGTGAGAGAAGGTGAGTGGAGTGCATGTCCCTGTGTGCATGTGTACTTACTTAAGGATGGGCTGGGTGGGTGACAGCGAGGTTAATTTCTTATAAATCTTTACTTGCTTAAATGCCCAAGAACCGAAATTTTGAATGTGTGTTTGTAATAAAGAGAAAAATAGCTACTCAGATGACAGGACCTAAGGGAGACAAGTTAGGTCAAATTAAATATTATGGAAGTTTCATCTGTATCTTACTGAGGAATATAAAGTAAGAGAGAAATGCTCAAAAAATTTAGCTTTCCAAAGATTTTGATATCCAGAAATTGTAAAGTTTCACTGTGATTCCTATGTACAGACTTTGGTCTTCCCAATTTAAGTGAAAAGAACATCAAATAGTAGCTAGGTATCAAAAAGCACTAAAGACTAATCCTGAAACTTAACAGTATACTCGCTCTTGGTATTAGGAAAGAAAAGAATTAGGTATTCAATACCTAAAGCTTGGAGGAAGGTATATAAATGTCTTGTGTTTGTATACTAAATTATTTTTTAAAGAGGGTGTGTTAAATGTGGGCCATTTTTTAAAATAAGTCTATCACAATTCAATTTTAATGGTTTCATTTTAATAGTTTTAACACATTTCCACATGTAAACAACCTAAGTGTCCTTTGACAGATGATTGGTACATATGTACAATGGACTACCCAGCCATAAAAAAGATAAAATATTGCCATTTTTGACAACATGGTTGGACCTTGACAGTATCGTGCTAGGTGAAAAAAGTAAGACGGAAAAGGACAAGAGTGTATGATTTCACTCATATGTGGGATATAAAACAAAAAACAACAAACCAACCAACCAACCAACCAACCAAACTCACTCATAGGTACAGACAACAGAATGGTGGTTATCAGAGGGGAGGTGGGGGTGGAGAGGGAATCAGAAGGGTAAAGGGGGTCAAATATATGGTGAAGGAAGGAGACTAGACTGGATGGTGAGCACACGATGGACCTGCAGATGTGATATTATAAAGTTGTACGCCTGAAATTTATGTAATGTTATTAACTAGTTACCCCCCAATAAATTTAATTAAAAATAAAATAAAAACATTTGCTCATTAAAATCCTTGACTATATTTAATGTTTGGTCACTACTACTCAACATTTTCTCTTTATACGTTTCCAAAAAGATGAAGTGATTATTCAGCGGTTGTGCTATATACTTCTTTGTTGGTAATAATTTAACTATTCTTTTCATAGTTTGATAAAAATGAAACTCAAGTCTGTTAAGTGCACATTTTTAGCTATTCTCCTTTTTTCCCTCATTTTTAGTAAAACATTTGCCATACGTGATCGTTAATTTTATGTGTCAACTTGACTGGACTAACGGAAAGCTGATAAAATATTTCTAGGTATGTCTGTGAGGGTGTCTTGGGAGGAGATTAGTGTCTGAAACAGTGGACTGAGAAATGAAGATCAGCCTTCATCAGTATGAGTGGCATCATCCAATGCACTGAGGGTCTGAATAGAGCAGAAAGGTGGAGGAAGGTCAGGCTCAAGCTCTGCTGAGCTGGGACACTCATCTTCTCCTGCCCCTGGACATCAGTGCTCCTAGTTCTTGGACCTTTGGATTCGAACTAGGTCTTACACCACTGGCTCCCCTGGTTCTTTGGGTCTGGACAGGAACTACACCACCAGCTTTCCTGGGTCTCCAGCTTGTCATTGGCAGATAGTGGGACTTCTTAGATCCATAATCATGTGAACCAATCCCTCATAATATGTCATTTTCTATCTATATATAGCCTATTGGTTCTGTTTCTCTGGAGAACCTTGTTTAATAAATAAGAACCCTGTATCTTATTTGAATTGGAAAAAATCTGCTAACCATCAGGATTTTCTCTATCCCAGTGGAGTCACACAACTCCTGGGGGACTTCAATGAGCCTGGTCTCTGTCTTCTTCACCTGCTAATCCCCAACACCTCACTTGACATCAGATCCTTCAAGCCCCAACCACCTCACAGGCTCTCAATTTCAGTCTCAACTATCCTAGGACATTTAACTTTTTATATTATGAAGGGTTTGTCAAGTGACTTTTGTTTGTAACTAGAGACTGTCTTTTTCCATAAACTGTGGTCTCTTTCACTTACTTCTGGGAATTGGGAAAATGAACCCATTTGTGGGGGTAGTGGCATATACCATGACCACCAGAGGTGAGACAAACATGGGATTCAGAAATCCTGCCTGTGGGATGTATTGCTGAGAGTGCAACAGACTCAAGGCCCCAGAAGCAAGGGGGCTTTGAAGTCAGTTTCAAGGGGGCTATGCCTTTTAGTCACTGCCACTTAGTAGGCAAGTTGTATAATCTTTTTAAGTCACATTTTTTCCTATTTGTAAAATGAAAATAACACCACTTACCTCACAGGGGTGTGGTAAGGATTAGAAGATATATTTGTAAAGTACTTCATTAACACAATACTGAACTTACAAGATCTCAGTGAAAGGTAACAATTACTACTGTTCTCATTCAATGAACAAGGCCAACCTGTTGTGAATTTCCATCAGGAATCTATATGATGGCCCTTTGACAGTTTAATAAGGAGCTTAGAGTGTGATCTCCATGAAGGAATTTATAGTTATATCCTAAGAAATGTAATTTCACTAAAATTTTCCAATATTTGCAAACACATACCAGAAAGTGTTAGCTTAATTCAATCTATACAATATCCTTTCGGTCTGGATATCGAATGGTGTTTTAATAGTAAGTTCTTTTTCTGTTTAAATACAATTTTATTATTGTAATAAGGTAGGCGTCTAAACCAATTCAAGGCATAAAATCAACTGGTATTAAAATAACAGGAGCTTGTTACTCTATTTTATATTTTATATTTTTTATTATTATTTATGCCTATAGCACTTCGTCTATCCTATGCGGTTTCTCATCCAAGTACTAACCAGGCCCGACCCTGCGTAGCTTCTGAGATCAGACATCAGGCTTGTTCAGGATGGCATGGTTGTAGACCATGGACTGTGGTTCCACTGGGATATGAACCCAGCACCTTCTGCGTGCAAACCAGACATGCTAACTGCTACACTAAGGAACCACGTCCCATTACTCCTTTTTAATAGCAGCTGAAGGCCCATCCCAGTAACTCCAGAACAAAGATCCACACTGCACAGGCACATGCAGGGTCTCCAGCAGCTCAGGTACATCAGGCAGCAAATTACAGTCATTTTCTCATGGGAAGGAAATCACTCCCAGCTGCCTATTTTAGCCTATTTTATTGACTACTGTCCTTCCTACTATATTTTTGAAAAAGAATGACTTAAAAGCCCTAACCTTTCTTTTCACATCTTAGTTATTTGTTTTAAAGTTGGTCCCTACTTCCTTCCCGTTCTATCAGTGGGTCTCTATGCACCTGCTGCCCCTCCACTATCCTACTGACTTGGTAAGACATCCAGTGGATTCCCACCTTCCTCAACCCTCACCCCTCTTTTTCAGAAAACTGTGCATCATATTCCAGGCCTTGCCAAGATTCCTTTCATCGTTCAGGAATTTACCTGGGTCTTCTTTTTCACAACTTGAATTTCTTAGGTTTCTTCCTTTATTCTGTCAGCAACCATCTCTCCAGGATGAGCTGCCTCTCCCCACCCCAGCCTTCTATTAGGTCCTCTGTCCTTTATTCACCTCTTCTATCTTCTCCCCTTAGCTCCTCTCCCTCACTCTTCACCCTCTCCAGCAAACCTTTGAGGAAGCTCAGAGGACTAAGGAGCCTCTCCAAGGCCACGTGGTCAGTAAGCGGGGGCCAGGAGCAGGCATTACAGTGTTTTGATTCCTAGTCGAATGTGTTCTCAGGGCATATAGATGTAAAATAAAGAATGAGTCAGGTGAAAAGATGCATTTATTTGGTGTCCAGGCTGCTGCTGGAAAGGGCAGCATTGCTGTGTACTTATAGGAATTGGAAGGCTGTAAGAAAGGATTCATTCTTATTCATCCATTTTCCCATTTATAGATAGTTATGTTCAATTTTCAATATTACAAGCAATGCTGTCCTGAAAATTCTTTTCCATGTTTCCTTATGAACATGTCGGTTTCTCTAGGATGTAACTGGTAGCCAAGTTGTCTAAACACATCTTATGCTGCAGAAGCAGCTGCCAAATAGTTCTCTAAAGTGGTGACACTGATTTTTATTTCCATTCATGATGTATTAGAGCTTCATTGCTGTGCATCTTCACCAAAAACCGTATTACCAGATGTCAAAATCTTTTTCTAATCTCATGATTGTGAAATGACATTTCATTTTAATTTACATTGTTCTAATTATTAGTGAGGCTGAGCATCTTTCATATTTATTGGTCATTTGCATGTCCTCTTCTATGAACTGCCTGCCCTTAGCCCTTGACCACTTTCTACTGGGTTGTTCTTATTGATTTGTAGAAATTCTTCATATAGTCTAACCTTTTGTCAGTTACACAAAATAGCAAATATCTTTTTTTTTTAATGTGAGTATCTTTGCACATTGTTGATAGTGCTTTTAGTGTACAGAAGATTTTCATGCTAATATAGTCAAATTAACAATCTGTTCCTTTATGATTAGTCCTTTGTACAGGTCTTTAAGAAATCCTTCTTTACCCTGAGAAAGTAAGAACAGAGTCCTACATATTTTCCACCAACAGCTTTAAGGCTTTGCTTTTGACATTTAGAGCTTTAATCCACTTAACATTGAATTTTGTATTTGGTGCAAGATAGAGGTCCTTTCTTCTCATTATGAATAATCGAATGTCATGGTACCTATTACTGAACAGTCAACCCATCCTTGCTCCACTGACCTGCAATGCCACCTGTCAAATATCAAGTTTCCATCTATGTGTGGGCCATCGATTTATTTTCTTTCTTCATTTTGCTGCATTAGCAATCTCTGTTTTTGTGGAAATGGCCCAGAAAAGTTCTTATTCTAAGATAAACATATCAAAACTGTACTGAAACGGAGATGCTAAGTGGTTGATGGGCCTCACAATGGGCTAAGTGACTCATTTCTAACCCAAAAATGCAATTATTCCTTGAAAACATTACAAATTACTACACGGGCCTTTGAATTCATTTAGAAATAGATGAAAATCTCAAAATCCAAGGGAGTAGTTAGAAAAAATATGATATGTGGCAATGGACATGATCTACCTGTAGTTCTTATTCATTAAATCTGTGTCTTATTTAGTGTTTCTATATTCTCACTAGCCATCTCTTTATCTTTTTATTTTTTCAAATAATTCAGTAAGATAGCATGTGTTTACCTCCTATTACACTGTTATGTTGGTGTTAAGGGATGTCCAGATGATTAAGCCACTGTCCCTGGGTAGTTGGGGGCATTCAAACTCAGTGGGGGACACAGACAGAGTGATGGGTGAGTATAATATGTCAGATTGCAATGAGTGACAAGCTAGAGGTATACACTTACAGGAGGAAACAATTAATTCTGCAAAGGGGGAGAGTTCAGGAAATTATCACAAGGAAGTGATATCTACTGAACTTCTTTGTCTTCTCAAATTTCTCCAGAAAACTTATAGCTAAGAATAAGCTTCTATAGGTAGGGAAATAAGATACCATGGTACCAAAACACCCTTCTGTCCATACAATTAGGAGCTTTCAGTATAGTTCATCATTTAGGGTATTGGGCTCAATTTGATAAACTATTCATAGTCACAAATGCACTCCACCTTCATAATGTGTGACATGAAATTACATAGGGGTGAGACTTGACCTGAAAGGTGAATTCACAATAGAGCTTCATTAAACGGTAAATTCCCCTAAATACATTTTCATTTAGTTTTTCATAAAATAATTTTTGTGGTTTAGACATCGACCTTTTGAGTCCTTCTGCTCACTATAAGATGCACCTAAATGAAGAAGACGGTCCTTGCCCAGGTGACAGCATCACACCAAGCACACTGTGACCAGTTGAACAGAAAGATCCTAGATGCCCTGAAGATCAGAACATTTCCTGCCATTTCTAGTTTAGTTAAACGAGACTAATGACATCCTAGGCACAAGCAATTATAAAGGCAAAACAACTAAAGTTGACAATGGCCAGAAAACACACTGTAAGGTAATGTTGCAGCTACTCAGGTATTCATCTCCATAAATGTGAAACTGTAATAGCCATGGGAGGAGGGGAGCCTCTGGTTCAGTCTTGGGAGCTCACCTGTCCTAGAGGAAACACCGAGTAGAGGAGCTTCGGCATTTTTCCACAGCTGGACCCTTCTCAACTCCATAGGATTTCTGAGTCATTTCTCAGAAACCAGCAACTCCACTCTTAAAGATTACCAAGAGGATATATATAGACCAAGCAAAACTGCAGTAATTCCTAATTAATTGACTTTAGAAATACTGAATAAGTTGATACAGAGGTTTTTAAAGTGTTTTATAATCTGCAAATAGCCCCAGAAATATGTTATGATCTGTCCCTCCCCTACATTAAAGAGTGAAAGGGAAAAGAATCCAACTAAAAGATGACTTTCTGATTTATTTGGAAGTTACAATACAAAGACAGCAAGCAGCATTCCACCTTCTCATTCCACTTTGGTCCTGTCAGAAGCCCCCTACAATGTGTTACCTAGAAAACGGGTAAGGGACCAGTATTTCTGAATGGCTTAGACATAAAGTTGGAACGGTACTGCTGTAATGAAAATATTTATGCAGGGACAGCTCTGACATATTCTCAAATATTTCTCCTCTGTTGCCTGTCTAGTTTGATTTAATTTTGGCAAAGGGATGTTATTATTGTTTTTTCTTTCTACTTCATTGTATAAACAAACAATCAAGCATTTATTTGATTTTCCACCAGTCTAGCAAAGTCCTGGGGGAAAAAGAGGGGGAAAAAGATTCTTGCTAAAGAGAGAACACAATGGGAATCATGAGTAGGTGGTGGAAATTAGGACAAGAAGTGTGGGGCAAACAGGGGAGATTAAACACACCTTCTGGAATTGCTTCTCTGGATGGCGCTGGATTTGCAACACTGCTCTGACTAGTCAGATGGATACCTTTTCTGCCAGGTAGAAATGCCATGGGGTTAGTTTATCACAGAGTCTTTTATATTGGGCAAGCAACAGTTATTGCTAGGCAAGTTAAAGAGTTGAGATTTCACATATTTCACTTCCTATGATTACTGAGAAAAACACACAGGCTAAGCAATTCCATTAGTACACTGCTAACACTTTGTCGTGCTTGCTGAGATTTTTATCTATAGCCACAGAGTAATTTTGTAAATAAATGATAAATTATGGTTTTAAAAATATGTCCAATGCAGAGGTTAGTCATTTGCCAATTAGGAGAGGATGCATACTGGTTAAGAACACAGACTGTGAAGACTGTGAAGCCAGGATGCTCTGTTCACATTCCAGCTCTATGCTAATTAGCTGCATCAATGGGGGCAAGTTACTTCACCTTTCTACGCCTGGTTCCTCACCTGTAAAAAGGTGAGTGATAATCTGAACTATGTCATAGGGGTGCTGTTATGATCAAATGAGTTAATACACATGCAGCACTCAGAATATTACCAGGACCAGAGTGAGTGAGGACTCCGTGTTAGCCCCTCTGCTATTTCTTTTCTTAAATCAAGTTTCCAATTGCTCCTAGCTAAGGTGGGCTCCCTGATTAAAAAACAATGGGGTGAAATTCAGACTTTTTAGTGGACAAGAACAAGTAAAAGCTTGACTGTAGAGTATAAAAATGGAAAGTTAGAGGTGTAAGAAAACCAGAATGGATGGTTTTCTAGAGTTCTTCTCTTATTGTATGATATTCAGGTATTGCATGAAGAATTAGACACTTGTGACTCATTATTAATGAAGAACGTTTACAGATGTCAGGACTGATGTTTTGTGAGTGATGGAGGCCTCATCATAGGTTTCCACACTCCCACACCCGGCCCTGTTCCCTGGTGGGTCCTTCAGCACCCACCCTCCTGGCTGAACAATCCACCTTCTCTCAAATGTTAATCTTTGGTTCTCAGTGGCTGAGGCTGTTTCCTCCTTGGCCTCTGGGCTGTGTTGACATCCTTCTGAAAGGATTTCGAGTGGAACAAGCAAGATTATTTTTCATGTTATCTATAATTGCCAAAGGCAGAGCGTATTATGCTCAAAATCCTTTAAAATCCTGGGAGTAATATCATTCAAATCTTGATTGGCTAAGAAAGTTTTTATAACTATCATACTTTGCAATAAACTTTTCTCTAAAGATATCTTCAAAGAGCAGTTTATTTTTTAAATCACTTTTGATGTCTTTTTCTCTGCTTTTGCATTTCAATAGGCCTGTAGTCTTCCTCCTTTGTCCAAGGGATGGACTGCAGTAGCCTTCCCTCAGGTGACACTAGCAGAAATGTCAACCAGATACGTTTGGGGATGATTTTTCCACATAGTGCCCCTCCCTGCAGTGGGTTGTGTTAACCTTTAAAATGAAATATTCCCAAATCTTTATATTTGTGATTTTAATAAAAAGTCCTTTTTGTCTAGTTCTGGAGAGCATATCATCAGTCAGAGATTTAATCCTCATTCATCTTAGTTTATTGCACTGACAGCCTTTGAATTACTATCGGATGTTGTTACGCCTCTGTACACAGAGACAACTGAATGGAGAGAGGGGTGAGGGGAGAGTAGAAAATTAAAACATAGAAGTGCCCTGAGATGCCCTGCAAAATAGTCCTCTAGAATTTAGAATAATCAATTCCTAATTGTATTGATTTGTCAGCACCCTACAGACTTTCCTTAGGAAAGCAGGCCGAATCTCCACAAATGTGCATCATTAACAAGTGGAAAATTCCAAACTTTGTGCAATTATATAGGGGGGCAAGACAGTTCAGGCTCTGGCACTACGATGGAAAGAAGTAGAAAATGGGGAGAGAATGTTCTGGAATATAGAGAGATTCTAGTTTACCCTTCATTAACCTTGTCCTGTCAAGGTTTCTAAACAAACCAGGCATCCTTAGGGTTTATTTGTTTTTTCCCCCCAATTTTTGTTTTTATTCTCATCACAGCCATATGTTAAGTTGTTCATTTACAATTTTAATAGTGTGTCTAGCTCACAAACTCATTTCTTTCACTATTAGCTTTTGGTCTATTAATAACTGCATATTGTAAAAACAAATTAGGATTCGATAGCCCACCCAGCTTTTGACACCACTTTCCAGCTCTTTAGCAATCACTTCAGATACTGATAAACCTATATATAGAAATAAGAAACACATAGCTGAAAAATTTGGTATCTTGGTGATTAAAGCAAAGACATGCAATCATCAGCTCAGAGCTGCCAAGTCAGCCTTGCCTTTATTATATCTGATCATTATTTTGATTTATTCACTCCAAACGTACTTAAGACCATGCATCCCCAGGTATTTAAACATTTCTAATATTCTGGCACATGGGTATTAAGAAGAAAATTTAGTTTTTAGCGTTAATTATATTTACTGAAAATTAAAAGCACTTCAATTATCAACCCAATAATATTTCCAACCCTTTGGTTGGAAATTTCCACTAAAACCCAATGCAGGAACTAAGTTAAAAAAAAAAAAAAATACTGTGACATTCCACAAAGCCAGCCGATGACAGAAGATATCAGGTAGATATTCAGAAGAACAACTAAGGGAAACACACCGTGCAGTTTTTCAAACCTCACACTGAAATACTGCCGAAAAGAATAGTCTCAGAAATAGAGAGTGAATGCAGGTTTCCAAAAATATCTACTCTTCACAAGTTTGCTCTTCAACCAATCCCAAGCACAGACTGGTTATCTGAATAAAATCTCTAAGTTTGTGGGAAATTATTCTCTTTGGAAAGTTATAGATATTCCAGAAAAAGATGTTTCAAAGTCAAAGAGTTCTCAGAAGGCTTTCAATCTTCCAATTCCATGGCCACAATTAACACTGCGACAATTAACAAGCATCCTCCATTCCACCTCCCCACATGCCTACATGGAGCTAGGGGTGTTTCACCCCTAAATTGCTGGAAAGTGTAACGCATTCAAGCCAAAGACTGGCTTTCTGAATGTCTCCGCATGCTTATGACTATATGTGGTCCAAAGCATGCCCTTTCTGTCACAGTGAACTATCCAGTCCTTTACTAGAGACTGCAGAGAGTTAAAGTAGTAGCTTGCAGCTCTGAAAAGTAATCGTGCCCATGTTGGCAGTTCCAGGAAATTTTACTATTGAACTTCCAAATAAACTAATAAACATATGTCTGGTTTCCCATTTAGATTTCCAGTACTAGAAGAAAACACAGCACAAGCAGAATTTCCTTAAATTAGATATTTATATCAGTGACAAAATTTTATAGGCTGTAACAGCTTTAAAAGGCTTAAGTGGAGAAATAATGTTCTACAGAGGATGGGCAAGCGACCTCTACTTCACCCTGGGCAGTATTCAATAAACTGGAATAACTACTCTCAGGAAAACGTGTGCCACTTAACTTCCTGCCTCTTTCTCTGCTCCGAGCCCAGCTCTTTGTAAGGTGTCGTGTGGCAGAAATGGGAGCAGTTCATACCAAACTGGCTTCTAGTGAATCTAGCAAACACGTAGCCTTAGACTCACAAAGCAGCACTTCATTACTACACAAAAGAACATGGCTGTGTCTTCTAGGTACATGGCAGAAACTTTTACAGGCACTTTAACTGAGAAATATTCCTCAGATCATAGGTACAGAAATATTGTTAGATTTCTTCAAGACCTGCTACACTTCTGTCAGCACAGAACTAATCCACTTTTGGAACCAAATCTACTTTAAGCTGTGATATATTCCTCAGATGGCTAATCTCACCGGTTCTGGTGGAGTGGGCCCATGACAAATCACACAGAGATAACACTGTCTGCCCTTGTCTCATGTTTCACCATATCTGTGTTTTCCTAAAAATGTGGAAAGTATTTTAATGTATTTTTGATTTGTCTGTTGAACTTTTCATTTTTGAAGAGGGGCCATATTTCCTTAGTAAATAAATATCTGTTACGATGAAAACTTTAGCGCATATTTTTGAGACTGTGATATTGTTCTAGTTATGACATAGATTTTATAAACAAAACTTTTACTTGCATGTAGTATTCTTGAAAAGAAATTCTTTCATGGTGCCCTGTGAGGCAGTAAAATGTTCTATGAACTGAATAAATCACTTCATTATTCTGGTGATCATACCCAGGGCGTCTTCCATCACAATTAACCAGTAATAGTAAAGAGAAAGTGTCTCGAGATACTCTACTCAGATGTAGAGAGTAGTCGGTTGACTAAAATTACAACTGTACCAAAGAATGTGGACAAGGGCTAAAAAGTATGTATTTGGGTAATAGGGTTAGGATTTTGATTCTTTCATAAGAAAAATTTTAAATAATTATTACACTGCTATTTAAAAAAAAAGAAATTACCTAGTGTGTAAAAATTAATACCTTCTTGTTTAAGCACATCTTCAAGTAAGCTACTGTTTCACCCTCCCAAGACGAAAAAGCTAAATGTTAGAGTCATTACCTTCTTTTCCCTTCACTCCTCAAAGCATCTGCAAAAGTTTTCCTGGTAGAGTTAGGCTTCCTTCTTTTTTAGAAAGGAAAAAAATACATTTTAAAGACAGACTCATTCATTTTGTGCAACCATATTTATGGAGCACCTGATATATTTCAAATACTAGGGTATGTTGAGCAGAACAGCGGGATGGGTGAAAGAAGGGGACACGAAAGGAACAAAACTCTATCTAGGAGATTTATCTTCCCAGAGAGAGATTCTGCACTGTCTAGAGCTGATTCTATAAAAATTGATATTCCAATATAGCATTGATTTAAAATCATTTAGTAAATATAAAGAAGTAAAAAGAACAAATATAGGATCATTGGCATATTCAATTTCTCATAGCAATAAACCATTTTATCATAATGTATCCTGCAGGACCTCTTTGCTGGAGATAAATTTTTCTGGGCAACATTTATAATATAGGAGCCTCCAAATTAAAGAAATAAATGAATTTTGGGCAATGAAGGACGAGGTAGAAGTTGTAAAAAAAAAAAAAGTAGAACATAAAGCTAAGAATGAACTGAGATAAACTGTCAAAAACAAAACAAAACAAAAACAGAGATAACATATAAAAAAGCAAACTCCAGGAAAAAAATCCATATACATGATTCATGTAAAAAAGAGCTCACCAACAAACAAAAGCCAAACTAAAGCAAAACAAGCAAGAATGATCAGAATTTTCACAGGAAAAACGAAGTTATAGAGGTATATGTGTGAAAGAATTATAAGACGGGGTAAAATTTAAGAGAATCCAAGATAGAGTTGGATGGACTTTGCATACAAAAAATGAATACTTTCTAAAAACAATGTCAGTAAAAATGTCCACAAGGAGTAAAAAAAAACTCCTATTTTTAGAATATGTAATTACAGAATTACAATAAACTTAGAATTATAGAATTGGAATTATAGAATTATAATAAACCAAAATAGAATTATATTGGATTGGTTTTTCTTTGATGTCTTTTCTTGAAACCTGAGATTAGCCAACATATCTACACCTAAAAAGGCTTTATTCTCAGATGTTGTACTGTCCTTGGAAATGATTTTCTTCCTAATGAGCACATACCACAAAACAACTTAGCATCCATGCATAGACCAGACAGAAATAATTTGGCAATTCTCATTCATATCTACTTTCACAGGACAGATCTAGCCTAGAAGACCAAAACAAACATGAGAAATAGGAGAATGTGTATAGAATCACAAAATCCAATGTGTAATGTTTCCTTTCATTTAAAATGATAATTTTTGGTTGGCTAGGATCAGATGTCTTTGAACTTAGTTTTTGGGTCTATAATTGATTAGCTCCAATGGTTAGAGACCTGTGTTAAGTCACAGTAAAAACTTAAGGCCATTTGGGAATCTAGAGGCTTACTCTGTTCCATTAGTTCCAGATTCTACTTGAGTATTGGCCATATGTGTTTTCAATACACGCAACACACACACATGCACACACACACACACACACACACACAGATCATAGCAAAAGCACAGGGTGGATCATTTCTTAGCACACTAAGGGGATGCACTGATGCACAAAAAACCAGAGTGGCATGCTCTTTGGATACTGAGTCACCAATGTTACCTTCAGATAGAAGGGATCACAGAGTTTGGAAAAATGGAAAATACATCCATAGAAAGAATATAAAGAAAAGACTCTATATTCGCTTTGTAAAAGTCTTGATCTTATATACTGGTTTCCATTATACCCAAGTCACTATTGATTTTCAAGATGCACCATTATTAATATAACACTAAATAAGTTAAAGAAACTACTAATTAAACCATAACACACTTTTTGATCACATACTGTTATTTTATACTTACCGAAAGAGCTCTTGTAGACTTAGACTCATCATATATCATGTTGCTCTGTTCCTGTGCCTTTATATGTACACTGAACAGCGTAATCTTTTTGAAGGCAGCTTATGGGGCAATTATACTCAATCTGTCTTAATTGAAGTGATGACAATATGAACAGTTATGCCCAGTCTGCACAGCAATCACAATTACATCATGACTGCCACCTGGCTGATAACAATTTAAAGATGTCACAGAGATACATCTCAATTTCAGACATAGTAAAACGTGAAAAAAATATACATCTTAGAAAAATGTAAAATATAGTAATTTATATTACCACTTCTGATTATAGTGGATGCGTATTAAATATGTGCACATACAGAAACATGAGTAAAGAACCTGAGGCAATTATTTTCTTGGCTGTAAGTTTTGTCTTTAAATATTACTGTTTGACATTAAGCTTTATTGTCTGCATGGGTGTGCATTCACATGCACAGCCATTTGGCTGAGATAAAAGAAAATTGCCTGTGTACATTCAGGTTTTCAGAGATTTTGGTAATCTTTTGCTCCCAGTATTCTAGGCTTTATAGATAGAAGACATGTGAAAACTGCCAATCAAAAATCATTTAATACTTTACCACTTTACAAATGCAGTAACATGTTAATTAGGTGCAAAATTATATACAGAAATTCTGCCTGGTTTTACACGAGGAAGAAAATTCATGATGCACACATTGTACAAGACAATGGAAATCACATAAAACTTTATAAAGGAAAAAAGTCAGGACAAGATCCTCATATTTGGCTGTTTGAACTGAAAACACAGAATACGCTGAGACCATGGCAATCTCACTACTTTTTTAAAATATAAAAGTAATATTAACCACAATGTGTAAAAAGGTAAACTGTAGGACAGCTGCTTCATCAGATGTTGCACTCTGTGTACCAAAGCTAAGGATCGCTTATCTCCTAATTATCTCCAATAACAGTTCAGTCATGCAAAGATTTAGTTTTTCGAAAGATTCTACTTCTCGCTTCTTTGATGATTTTATGATTATAATACTTAATTGCATTATACTTTATTCTTGCTTTAAAAAAAAATAATACCCTCCAAGACCTCTGTTTGTTTTACGATAGACACTGCTCTTCCAATCATTTCTAAGGCACATACAAATCAATACCTACCCCAAATCCCTTTCTATATTATCAGGCCCAGAGGAAGCCATTCTTTCAAATTTTAATAAGAAATGGAAAACAAAAAAATACAAAACAAAGTCAGCTCATTTTACCAGTATTAAACTGCATTATAAGAAATGGTGTTAAAATTTTTTAAAATTATTTATTTGCTTCTAATGGGGGCAAGTCAAGCCTGGCTTTCTCGCAAATAGAGCAGAAAGCAGCTCCATGGTGACCCACACCCAAAAGCTTTCACAGCCCCTAAACATCAAGTGCCTTTTCAATGGCCAGACATTCTTATTAGAAGAGTCACTTTGATGGTTTAAGACATTGCCTAGCCCAGTTTCTGCACCAAATACTTGTTCAACATGCTCAAATAAGCTGTGCTGGCAGAACAACAAAGAGGGGGTGCTGATGTCCAAAGAGAAAAAGAGCACTTAAATGGTCAACTGTAGACAGCCAGAAAATGCAATAAACCCAGAAATGAAAATTTTTTTTTATCAGTGCAACGAATTGAAAAGCAGAAAATTATACCTCAATCTTATATGAAAAGAAATTAACTATATTGCAGTTATTTGCCTTTGTCTAAAGAGGTATGAATGATTTAGATCAAGCTACACACCAAGATGTTTTGCTGCATTTACCTAATAACATTTACAGTCCCCCTTGTGGTGATCTGGTGGCCAAGGCAACAGAGACACTGCAACAGCAGACCATATGGACAAGTGTAATTCTGGCTCTGAGTGTCTGAGTATTTTTTTGACTTCTATTCTAGTTTGGGAAGTCTTAATGCCAATTCTACATGCTCAGTTAGGTGACAGAAAGGCAATAGGTTCCTCTGGAAACAAAAGAGATAAAAGATTTTAGCAAAAGGTTCGATTAAATGAGGTTACACGATGTAAGTATACCTATCCTTGGAGTTATAGCTTTTGGGGGCTAATCTGAGAAGTGAAAATTAGAGATTTTCTGTTTGTTGGGGATGAACATTATCTCTAAGTCGAAGCTATCAAGATCATTTATTAAATTCCTACTATGTATACTCTATCACGATGCTGCAACACTAGACCAGCACTGTCTGACAGAACTAAAATGTGGACGATATTCATTTTATAACAACAATATTCAAAGTAAAAATAAACAAATGACAAGAACATTTTATTTAACCCAACATGTAATAAAAAGGGTACTGATTTACTTTATATTATTTTTTTATACTAAATTTTCAAAATCTGGTATATATTTTAGATTTATAGCACAACTTAACTAGGACTAGTTTTAATTACAAGTGTTCAATAGCCATACATAGCTAGTAGCTGCCACACTACATAGCACATCTTTAGACCTTTACAGAACATAGCAAATTGAGGCCCCCTCCACATCCTTTAGAAAGAGGGGTTCTGTTGCCTCTTTGCCCCATATCTAAAAAAGATGTGCCATTACTGACCTCCTACTTACCCTCTAACACCCAAATTTTACTCTCTTTTTGAGATAGTGATACATGTTTCCATAAAGCTTAGAGAGTGATGGAAACCCTACAGATTAACTCTTAAAGAGTGACCTGCATGTCCGTCCAACTGCTATGTACAGCAGAACACCCAACTGGGTAAAAAGGATGACTTTTACTGGGATGATTCCCAGTATAAGGTACAATGACAGAATCTAGTGTTTAGAAGGAATGGAGAAGGATGGTTTCAGTTCCAAAACTCTTCCTATAGGCATGTGTTACCTTAGTGCGAAATATGATTGTTGAAAGGGACAAGGCAAAAAAAGTGCAGCTCAGATTTGTGACTATGAAAAATCAACAATTACATTAAAAGCATTCAGCCAGACAGTGGTTCTATGGGTGAGAAATCTATGAGGTACATGTATAGTCTGTGGGAAAGATGATGCTCGTCCTCCCTTTATCCTGAATCTGTCATTGGTTACTTTACATTACTGGTATACTGGCTTGATGCTAGGAGCCTCTTATTTTGACCTTTCAGCAAATAGGCTAACTGCAGACTGATAAGAACTGCAGGTCTATTTTTATGCTGGTGCATATCAGAGACTTGTTGACCTGCATACAAACCTTTTCTGAAATCAGTCTTCTTTCTCTCTTTTGCCATAGCCACTATCCCGACTCTACTCCACCTCATCCCATGCCCAACCCTAAAGAGACATTCAAACTAACTAATCATATAGGAACTTGAACAGTAGGGTCTATAATGTCAATTGAATAGATTGAAAAATGTAGCTATGAAGTTTGAAAACAGAGCCTGTTTCTATTGCTTTTATGCATTAATTCAGCTAATAGTAGTGAGCAACTACATTCTGTCAGACACTGTGCTAAATACTGTGTTTATGAAGCTGAATAACACATGGTTGCTAACCTCAAAATCCTGCCATTTAGGAGGACAGACAACAAGCAAACATAAACTGCCCAGCAATGTAATCCGGGCCATGATAAAGATGTACAAGGACACTTGGGCAGTGCAAATGAAGAGCATCCACTCAGACTGGGGGACTCAAGCAGGCATCTGGGAGAGACAACATGTGAGGACAAGTTGGAAGGACTCATTGAATTTGAGTGGGTAAAGAAATAGGAAATGTAATTAAAGCAAGATGGAAGAATATGAAAGTTCATCAGATTAATCAATATGGCTGACAGGGACATGAAATTGTATTGTGAGGGTAGGGAAAAGAGTAGCTGTAATGAGTGTGTGTGTAATAAAGAAATAAGCTAAAACTGGATTATTAAGGGCTTATAATTCTAAGTAGAATTTCAACTTTTGTCCTGGGGCCAATAGAGAGTAGGCCCTCTATCCGTTAGCTACATCAGGTTCACTGCCTAATATATAGCCCAGCAGTCTGTTCTTCCTCTCAGAATTAGGTCAGGAGCCCTCCACCTGGGGCACCCTCATACCTACTCCTAGATGTCTGCCCTTTTCTGTCTCGATCTTCCCTATTCCTTGGCTCTCTCCTCTGCTTGAACAAGTGCCATCATATGTACTTAACTCAGGGACCATCACTGTGAAAGCATTCCAGAGACCAGTACTTATTACTGAATGAGGTAATGCCCCCTCCAGTGTCCCAAAGCCCATGAGTACAGCTATGGGAGCTGCCAGCTGAATGCCAGCAGGCTGCCTGACGTATATACATCTGTACAAGTTCCTCCTCGGCAAGTCTGTCTGGGTGATGGGTTTACTTCAATATGCCCTGTGTTGGAGCAACTTGAGATTGTGAAAATATTAACTGCCAAGGAGAAGAGAGACTGAAAATCTGGTGTTGGGAACACAGTCAATTTGTAAAGAGCATTGATTTATTGAAACGGCAGTGTGGAGTTTGACAGAATTTCTATAAGAAAATGAAGGGAAAGGTAGTAAACAGAAGAAAACCAGAAACCAACTCTTTTTCAAATAGGTCTTAAAACATTTTGAACCCCACCAGTGGAGGTCTTAACAGTAAAAATGAGACCAAAGGCATACAAGTGGCACCCTTTGTGCCTCATTTCTACAGGGGAAAATTAGAACCAAATTTCAAAGCAGACTGGATAACCACATGAACGTTGCCAACAATTTCATCCAGAGGAGGCAGAAGGGTGAGACCAGCAGACTACCTAGGAATGGTTTCTACTCAGAGGATGAATGTGGGAAGGAGGAGGCGAACATGTGAAAAAATTCCCCTGAGGTCACCAAATACAATTCCACCACCCTAAAGGACCATGCTAGTTGGGAGACAGTGTGTTGTGCAAAAAACTGTCATCATCATGCGTGAATGGTGTTTTTATGTTCCTCCCAAGAACAATGAAATGGCCAAAATCAAAGAGCCAGGTATCTTGTCTTCTATGCCTTCACCACCAACAGTTTGATTTTTTAATTCAGCATATATTGAACACAACCACCCTTGCCGTGAAAATCATGAAAAGAGAAAGTCAATTATTCACAAATGGCACACATCTCCACAACAGATCATGGGATGACTCATGCCCTTTTGGCGTATTCCCTCGACCACAGACCAATACCTTCATGCATTTTAATTGTTTTCAAGCTGATCACTCTGTAGCAGAAAAATCAAGATAGGTACATTTACCAGTAAAGACAAAAGTAACATGGCCAGAGGAAAAAAAAAAGTGAAAGACAATGGGTCAGAGAAAAACCTTAAGTTAATTCAAATCAGTCCTGAAGGTGAAATCCCTTTCAGAAAATGTATACGTTCACCCTCCAGGGGCTGACAGGGTTAGCTGCTTACTCAATAGCCATTCTCTTTTTAACAGAAGAGTGGTGGGAAGGGGGCACTGTGTTTTCCACCTCACTCACAGTTGAGGGTGGCCATGTAACTAAGTCTTGGCCAATGAAATGCACTGGAAGTCACCTGGGTTTCTGGGAGATTCATTGAAATCTGGCCTGTCCCTTCTGCCCTCTGGCTTGCCCCTTCTTCCTTACAGAAGGGGAGGTGTGACCCTGAGGGTGACCTACTTCTCTTGCAACTTCAGGGCAGCTGGAGCCAGGTAAGGCAGACAAAGCTCAAAGGCAGAAGAGCAGTGATATCCACCCTGGGCTCCTATGTGACAAAATACATTTCTGATTTATTGAAGACATTGTTTATTTAGTTTTCTCATTATGTGCAGCTGAACAGAATCCTAACTGATACTTGATGCATTCTAAATGCTCCATTGGAATCAAAACCTTGCATTTTTACATCTCTCAGTTTTATGTTCCTTGTGACATTTGGTAATTAAATTCTGAATTCTTTGTTAAAAAGGTAAACTCAAAAAACTACCAGGTTTAGCTCTGGACATTTGAAAACTTAATTGCTATGGATAAAAAACCCAAACAGTTTTTCTTCAGTACTGAACTGAATACATGTAATAAAATGTACTGTTATGTAATAGGATTATAAGATTGAGAAAGGAATAAAAATTGGTTTCACTGGTTAGTACAATGTCTACATCTTGACCTTTAAATAAATCATTAATAGTAGGTGCCCTAGCTTTGATTCTGAAGTACTAAAGAACTGGAATAAATATTTTCTTGACTTTCTTATTTAAAAAAATCTTGTGATTTAGTGGTTCAAAATAGTTGCTTATTTATGTGGTCACTGAAATTCATTTGTTGCTTTGTTTTTATTAAGCAACATGAATTTCTTAAATGTTTCCTTTTCCCTCCAAATAAATTTTAAACAGAAATTAAAGCTTTTTTTTTTTTTCTTTTTGGCCCCTCACTTTCTCCATCTTTCTTTAGCTAGTCAAAATGTAGCAGAGGCCCAGAGGGTGCAACAAAAAGCTGTCAATTCAAGGAACTAACAAGTGAAAGCTGCCTGATGATTCTTTTTTTCATATTCGAAGATGTGTAACAGCAAAACCTGAAGGAACCCTATGGAGTTCTGCCATCGCACAGGTCTCATCACTCTTTCAACCTTGTGTCCGTTGACCAAGAACAGCAGACCGGATAACCATCTCCTACCAGAATGGGGCAGGCTCAGCTCTCAGGCAGAGGTAAGCACAGCTGTATTCTTCTTGCTTTAAAACCTCCAGGGAAAAAGTTCTAATTAAAATTATTTTCAAATGCATCGTGATGGCACAACCTTCACACCGTCAGCCATGCACACGTGTGTGTGGGAATATGCGGGTTCCCTTTGAAGTCCATAGTTTTACCAGTAAAAACCCAAGGGTGCACTATATGGACTGCAATGCACCAGGCACTTTGTCACATTCAGATAAAAAATGGACATCCTGGAACTAGAAGGAGCTTTGAGATCTTGTCCAGGGCTCTGGCTTTACTTCACTAAGCTACTGAAGAGTTTTAAGCAGGGTCTTTGGGGGCTTCAATTTAGAGTTCTCATCACTATACTGGACTATGAACATTTAGAGCATGAAACATAAACACAGACCCATTACAGTCCTGTCTTAGTTTTACCTACCTTTATTTTCTTCTCTATTTTTATATATAGCTTCCTTTCTTGTTTCCCAAACCCATCTACCATCAAAATCTCTGGTTCTCTTCTCACAAAATCTCAATCATCTTCTTGAGTTCCCTTTTGGTTTTTGTCTAGGTCACTCTTTGTCTCCTTTACCTTCTTCTTCTCCCTCTGTTTTCCCTTAGGACAGCTCCCTCCACTGCTTTATGGAAGGCATACTGGAAAACCTTCTGGGCTGTTATGCAGGCAAGTGGAGCTTGTGTGAGTGTGGAAAGAGAACAGAACTGGGGTCGCCAGGAAGTCTGAGTCTCAGCCCTGACTCTCTCACTAGCAAACAATTTGATCTTGGAGGAGATTGTACTTCCTATTGGCAACGTGAGGGCAATGGATCCCATGCTCTCCGAGGTTTATAGTTCTCCAAACCACTTATTAAATAACTACTCCAGAATGATGACTTGAAAGATATTGTACCTCTAAGTGCTCACAATTTATTAGATACAAAAATAATTCTCAAATCTGAATGTGTATAAGAACAAATCAGGAAAATTTATTTTAAAAAGCAGATTCTGGTTCCCTCTCTGACAGATACTACTTTGGTCAGTCTGTTGTCATAGAGCCCAAGATCTGCCATTTTCTGAATGAGTACCTCACATTGTCCTAAATTGGTAAGCCATTGGACAACACTTGAAAACACTAGTCTACAGAGAACAAAGGTCAGATCATCACTGCCACTATGTCCATAAACAGATGGATGAACCCTTCCTTGAAAGAGTTTCATATGTTGCAGAATAGTAAGAATTTTAAAAATCAAAACGGTACTGGCTGATATTTATCAAACATCAACTAGGTGCCAGGCATTGTTCTAGGGCTTTATGTATGTTATAAACATATAGTAATTGATTCCTTCTCAAAAACAGCTTAATTAGAAACATTATTTAATAATTTTCCCTAGAATTGGTAACTAGGTGACTTTCAGGGTCATATGTTAGATTTGGGAACAATCAAAATAGGTGAAGTCAAGAGAATAAACCAATGAAAAGTATATGGGTCAAAAAATAAAAAATCTTAAGATGTTTGGCCCAACATCTGGTGGACTGAGATATCTGCCTTCTTAGAAGGAATGTGCAGCAATTAACACCTAATAGAAAACCAAGATATCGAATGTCTGAAACCAAAGAAAGATACATTCAACTATTCTTTCTTTTAACGAATATTTGAGTCTATTCATTCTTTATATAAATTTATGAGAGAAACCAAGATGAAAAATATATAATGGCAGCATCCTTTATGGAATATTTTCTGTATTCCAGGCAGCTGATGTGAATTTTTCTTTTATTGTCATAACCACCTTGTGACATCATTATAAGAGTATTAGAAATAACAGTCCCTCACAGTTACTGATCAAAGCAGTAAGAACAGAGAGAAAGAGAGGAAGTATAGAAGGAGAGGACCCCAGGACAGAGCCCAAGAGTCTCCATGTTTAAGAATTAAAGTCCAGGAGACCTGCACTGGAAACAAAAATGAAAGTAAGTTTCGGGGTGGAAAGATAAACAAGAAAGAGTATGGTATGTTTGATTCCAAGAGAGAAATGATTTTAAGGCAGACAGAGTAGTCGACTGACTTGAATGCTACTGAGAGATGAGGTGAAGAGGAGGGCAAAGGCCCATTGGATTAGGTAGCACAGGGGTGCCCCCACAACTTTACCAGGAGCAGGAGTCAAGTGGGGAGGATCTTGGTCAGACTAAAGTGAGCTAAAGGACAAAGGAGGAATTAGCAAGTGCTCAAACAAGTGTAGACATCTCTCCAGGGAAGGTAGGCTAAGAGGACAGGTTGGCAAAAAGTCTGGAGTCCCGAAAGGATTATTATTATGATTTTTTTCAAGTTTTAAAAGTGTGTTTTTAAAAATTAATTAATTAATTAATTAATTAATTAATTTTTATTAGTTTTAAGTATACAGTACATTGGTTAGACATTTATATACTTTATAAAATGATCTCCCTAATTGCCTCTCCTCTCCTCTAGCCAACACAATAATGCTAACTGCATTCTCTATGTCATGCTCCCCATCCCCATGACCACCTATCAACTACTAATATGTACTTCTTAAACCCTTCACCCTATTCTCCCAGTCTCCCAACCCCCCAACCGCCCAACCCCTATGTCCGTTACCAAATTGTCCTCTATATTTGTGAGTCAGTTTTTGAGGATTATTTTTTAAATGAAAGATATGAACACGTGCAGGTATACTTACAGGAAGAGTTTCCTGGAGGTGGTTGGAGAGAAAATGACTGGAAAAGCATAGTCCTTGAGAAAGTAAGAGGGCATGGGATACAGAGGACATGTAGAGGGACAAGCCTTAGGAAGGATACAAGAAGACCAAGATGGATGGCCAAGATTTTTAGCAGTTAGGTCAAGAGACTGGAGCCTTCTAACTTAAGATAATAACTTATATAATATGAGTAACTGAGAAATTGCTCAGAAATAACAACCTAATTTTATGGAAGTCATAGCAGACTATGGTCAAAGTCAAAGGCTTATTAACTAACATTGAAAAAGGCCCCGTCTATCAGTAAAAGTCTCCCTAAATAATCCATTCTTGATTAGCAAGGTGAGATAGGTCTTCTGAAATAGAAAGCAGAATAGAAAAGTGGTATTATAGAGCTCCATCTGTGAAGGGAAAGCAAAAAAAAAAAAAAAAATCAGTTTACTGGCTCCCTGGGACCAAACTGCTTTGAACAAGAAACTGTGGCTATGCTCAGGCAGGAGTGGCAGCTACATTGGGAACAGCTCACAGAAGGGAACACAGATGGGTCTTTGAAGAAAAAGGGGACTGAGGAGCACAATGTGGTGACAGAGACAGTGATAGAGAAGTAAATGAGACAATCCAGACAACTCCAATAGGATGCAAAACAGGCTTGATATCAACATGCCCAAGATTGACATGTAAAGACAAATTACCAATAAGAAAAGTCACTGCTAGCCACAGTAAGAAGCCAGGAATGGGAGAAAGAATATCATTTACACGTCAGCTACACAAAACAGAGACCTCTCCACAAACAGAACTTCCACTCTTAGACACTGAGCATTCTTTACACATGGAGGAAAACTGACTGAAAATGATTTTGTCCTCTAAATGTTCATAGTCCAGTACAGTGGGTGGTTTGACATAACAGTAAATAGACAGTGATTAGAAAAGAACGTGTAATATTATAGCTAAAGTTTAGCGATCAAAAAAAGGGTCCAAATGTCATGTATTGCCCAATTATAGGATGATATCACTACCTCTTAAACAGGCTTCTTGAAAGAGAACACCTTCTCCCCACATGTCACTTCCCAAGATGTATTTTTGATTTATAAAGGATCCACACTCGGAAGTACCATCTTGCTCTACAAGCTCACATTTCTACACATTGATTTCTGTTTTCAAGAAGATCACTCAGCTTTTCCCAAATGACTAACATCATTTTTTTAGGTCAGATCAGTTTTCAATCTGAAAACAAACATTAATTTAATATGAAAAATAAGTCTCTATATGCAGTCTCCTTTGCCTCAGTCCTACACAGAAGGCATCCAATCTTACATCCCTGAAAGCAAGAGTGAGAAAAGGTGCCAGATCTCACTTCCTCGGGAGAAAGCAAAAATGCTTGAAAAACACTCACACTCTGAAAAAGCTCTAAATTCATGAAGCTCCATTTGTGAGCCCACACTGGGGCTGGATGAAAAGGCAAGGCTCTGCTCAGACTCCTTGGCAGTGGCACAGCCCTGCAGGTGAACGCGAAGAATCTCTGAGGAGAGATGATAATAATTATGAAAAGCCTGAGTTTTATGCTCTTTCATGAAACTTTGCACTTACCTCCCAAAGTCTGGGGCTTGTATGCTTTACACAAAGCATCTCTGGGAAGTGCCAAGAGCTCAGGCTGTGGGTCAGGCACTCAGAAGCCCTATGGCATTGAAGAGTCTCACATTCAGAAACAGACTGTTACTGGCCTAAAGAGGGATCACCTGACATTACTCTGATGTGGTTGATTTTCTGAGCTTAAGGGCCTCTCTTGAAATAGGAAAGCCAAGTGAGAACTGTCTTCTGACTGTAAGCACCTAGACAGAATCTCTAATGATTCCGAACTACCAGTTTCTCCTCTTTTGTTGCCTCCTCAGTGTGCAGCATTGGGAAAGTTAAATGACTTTAAATAGTCTCATCTTTAAACTATATATATAAACTTCAGATAATGAGTTTTACAAACCAAGGCCCTAACTAATTGAGACAAATGTTTCTTTATCCTTACTCTTTAGAATAAAATTATACCTTGTCCTGAAAAAAAAAAAAATCCAGGGGCTCTCCTGGATTAATTAGACCCATAAGGTATAGACGTTATTCTTCACAAGACTTTCAAAAATTAATAGAAGGTGATAGAGGAAAAGAGAACACCTTGTCTCTGAGAATAATATAAAGCAATGTTGTTGATTCTGTCACACATCACAAAGACAGAGTGAAGGCGATTGGTTATTAATTACTCAAAATGTATTACATAGACTCCTAAGTATTGAAGGAGATGGGTCTTTCCCATGTTACAGAAACCTATTCCATTGTATAAGGTGGAGAACATAATCTAGGAGTCATCCTAAAACTGATCTTAATTTCTTCCTAATACCTGTGTGCGTTTTGACACCCAGTGTCCAGAGATAGTGATATCAGCATGGAAGGGAAGTACATGTAGAGCAACTGAAAGATGAGTAAAGAACAAAAAGTAATTATAGGGAAAAAGGCATGAATCCATTCGAATTCAAACTAAATTCAAAAGGAAAGAGCACAGGGTGAGCATTAGCAGGAACCTATTTTAGCTACAAGCAAAAGCTGGTTACAGCTGGATATATCACCACACAGGCCATTATTTTGATGTCTACTACCTTTTATTTAAAAACATTAATAGAATTATAAAATGCATGGGCCAGAGGTAAGCTTTTTCTTTAAAGTGAGTAGTGATTATTTCTTTCCAAGTTGAAAGCTTTCTTTTATCTTCATGGTTTCAGAGAACTGCAGAAACTCCAAAGGATTCCACAGAAGAGTAATACAGACCACTAAGAGAAGGAAAGTAGGTACTTGGGTTAAGCACTAGTTGGCCTTGAAAGGGCAAGACTGAGAGTCATCTTAATGACACTGTTCCAGGTTTCTAAGCATTCTTCCCAAAGGAATCATGGCAAACAATTCTCTGTTTTCATCACAGTGAGAAAGGTACACATGCAGAAGGTGGTTATAAACAAAGAGCTGGACACCATATAAACGAGAAATATTTCTCAGATGTAGAATGAGAAAATTGTCTTTAATCTGGCCAAATTCCATTTCCTTAAAATTTTCGACTAAGGAAAATGATGATGTGTTTTCTAAGCTCTATATCTAAGATCTAGAACTGGCTTTCTCACATTAGTCAATTTTCAACCCCAAAAATTCATTCAGCGACCCTCCCTACCCTACTAAATAATTTACAACAAATAATGAGCACGTGTGTGGAACAAATGGCATTCTATACCTGTGACAGTGTAAACCCCTTGGAAATCTGGCAGGATATACTGAAGCTGGAGGTTCATACTCTTTGACTTAGCAATTGTATTCCTGGTGTATACCTAACTAAGAAACACATAGGTACAGTCACCAAAAGATATGTACAAGAATGGTCACAGCACACTATTTGCAATAACCAAAACCTGGAAAAAGTCCAACTGTCGATTGAAAATCGAATGAAAAATTGTGGTACAGATCTTACAATAGAATCCTATTCAGTGATGAGAATAACAATCTATAGCTACATGCAACGAAATGGGTGAATCAATCTCACAAACAATATTGACAGGAAGAAGCCAAGCACGAAATAGTACATACTCTAGGATTCCATTTATATAAAGTTCCTAGACAGACAAATCTAAACTGTGTGCTAGAAATCAAAATAATGGTTATCCTGGGGGGAGAGGTATATAGTATAAGAAATATATCACATTTTTTAGTTTATTCAAATTCTTACACTTTATTTAATATATACATATAAAATAAGATAAATAAATACATGGCAATTGAAAAAGTTGAACAATGACTATTTTTGATGATATTAAGAAATTTGTTGTGATATTGGTATTATGATTGTACTTTTAAAAGCCTTCTTTTAAGTATATACATATGGAAATATTTAAGAATGAAGTGAGATAATTTACATAAAAGTAATGCAGTGAGAGGAAGTGAATGGGTAATGGACGGCAATATGACTAGCCAGAAGAGTTCATTGTTGAAACTGAATCAGGGGTACATGGGGTTCATTATACTATTCTCTCTACTATTGTATAATTGCAATTCCTATAAAAAGATTAAAAATAATAAATACTTAGAAAATCCCATTAAGACTAATAAGCTTACTGCAAGCTTGTAGACCATGTAGCAAATTTAAATAAATGCACATAGTTAATACATGTCAGCATAAACACAGTTATCATATATTATACTCGCCTATTAATAGTCTAGACTTTCCCCCCTAAACCTTTTCTAAACTTCCACAAAACTCATTCTCAACATTTTGTGCAACTAAAAGGAAATCTGAAGGGTGTTAATCTAAAATATTTTATATTTCTTTCTGAGTTATTCTAAACAAAAATGAATTTCTGAAATGGCATGACTGTAACTATTAATGATTTGCAAGCAGCATTTAATATTTTGAATCATGAAAATTGAATCTCAACTCCATAATTGAATGTCTCTTTATCATTAGAATAAAATCCTGGGTTAAAAGATTTTAAAGTATCATCATTCAAGGAAAAAAAAATACACTAGGAACCAGATGAGTATCTCCTCTCACTAAACAGAGGAGGAAAAAGGTATATTTTCCTCTTGCTTTGTTTAATGCTGTCAACAGATTTTGTCAAACGAACGAAACCAGAAAAGAAGTGACCAGAGGGCATTCCAGCTGAGGGGAGGAAATCACCTCACAAATCTTCTGAGAGTAAGGAGATAGCTCTAAGCATGTTTTATTTCTTCACATATTTGTGAGCATATGAAAATGCTCAATGTACAGACATATTCCTGTTTAAATTTCTATTAAATATCTGACAGACAGCATGAAGGTAAGAATGTCTTCTGCACCTCTTATAGCATTCCTCTGTCTAAAGGAATGAGACTTACCTAGATGTCTAAATGTCTAAAATCCTGAGTGTTGATAATGTAGCATGTTAGAGGGAGTGGTCTGTGGCTGCCTTCCCAAATTACCTCAAATTGGGTGGCTTAGAACATGTTAATTCTCCCATTGTTTTGGAAGCTAGATGTCCAAAACAAGGCGTCAGAAGGCCATCTTCTTGGAGAGGCTCTAGAGGAAAGTCTGCTCCTTGTCTCTTCTAGCTTCTGATGGCTGCCAATACTCCTTGACTTGTAGCTACATCACAAAATAGAAATAAAGCAACACTTACTCTGTGCTAGGAAATATGCCAGGTGTTCATGTAGATTACCTCTCATCTTTACAACTGCACCAAACACTCAGCTTTATTGTTAAGAAAAGGAAGGTACAAAGAGGGGAAGTAACTTGCCCAAGATCAGACAGCCAGTGTCAGTGCAAGATTGAAACCCAAATCTGTTTGATTGCAAAGCCCATGCTCTTTTCTCCCTTGTCATGTAGCTACCAGCTACCGATCCGCACACATATCTAAAAGTACAAGAAAGAGTTTAGTTTCCAACTGGCAAATAACTGGGTAATGGAACATGAAGGAAAGATTGCCTACTAGGTATCTAGTTATGTGGATCAATGGAATTAAGAAAAAAAATCACTGCACCATTGAATAGACTGGAGTTACACAGAAAAGAATAAAGCCTCTGTAAGGTTCAGGACCAAGTTATAAAGACTGGCACCCGACAACAGGGGACTTTGCCTCTGCCTACCAGGAAGAAGGGAGAGATAGGGACACAGCTGAACTGCTACAGACTAAGTCCTCAGATGCAGGTTTTGGCTTTTAAAGCTTTTAATGGTAGAAGAAAATCCAAATAAATGGCATTCATTTGCATAAAAATGAACACGGAGAAAATAAAATGATAAACCAGAAATTGGTTTTCAGAAGTTTCTTTTATATCCTTAAAGCGTGTTATCAAACTGTAGGAAATTCAAGCTCTTTGGGGACTGAGGGCAGAACTTAAAGCCATCCTTGTGTACAGACTTGCAAAAGCTGTCTGCTGCCTACTGGGCGTCAAGGCTCTCTCCCGAAACAAAGACATTTTAAGAAGAAAACAAAAACTGACAGTATATCAGCTTAAAAATTCACACTGAGTAAACAGGCAAGAATTTATATGCTTTGTTTTTGTGACACACTGATTGACTATGCCTTCAAAATGAAACACTAGAACTTAGTTATTAACAGGTCCAGCACTCATGCTGAGGCCAGGGCTGTGGTGCTCGAGTGTCAACGATTAATATAGCCAGAAAGCAGTCAGGTGTGGTTCCTACTGTTTTCTTCCCTTGAAAATACTACTTTTAAAGAATTCAGTATATTCTTGGGGCTCTTAAGCGCTCTGAGGCTGAAGCTGCATTTTGCATGATTTCATAACCATCCCTCCAACACACACACACACACACACACACACACACACTATGCTTAGCATGCTGTGCCAGCATATCAAGCAACATGTGTCTAAAGTCTATGCTGTACCAGCTCTCTAATTTCCACATTAAGTCCATGAGGTATGAGCTGTCCCTGCTGTCTAGGTAAGGAAAGCAGTTCACAAAGGTTAGGAATGTTCTATGGCCACAACTGGAAAAAGATACAGCTGAGATCCAAATAGAGCTGTGTCTAAGCCTAGTCATGCTCTTTCACACACCAAAACCTTTCAGCATGTGTCAGGACTTCGAGGAGTATCCAGCCTCCTTGCTTTACCCCGAAACTCTACTGGCTTGTCACTCACTTGCTCTTTGGAAAAGATGAGTAATTTCCATTTCCAGAATGGATAATGTCATACAAGCCAATATAGCAGTGACAAAACTTGTGATCAGGCTCCTAATGTGTGTCAGGCTCCTAATGTGTGTCAGGCTCCTTAGAACAAAAACCTTCTTTGGCCTCCTGCACAAAATTTCGGTTCCTGTTCAAGGAATATGCAAAGTCACCAGCTGCTTTCTTGCCTTTTCTAGTGCAATCTCTGACAGATGATTGATGACTCTTACTCCTCTTCACCAATAGAAGAATGTTTTCAAATGTTAGCTGAGGATAATGAAACTAACATTTAGTAGGCATTTATTGTGTTCTGTCCTCACAACAGTCCTCCAAGATAGATATTTGTAATCACCAGTTTCTACATGTGTAGAAACTGAGGCTCAGAGAGGACAAATAATTCTCTCTAGGTCACATGACTACTCAGTAGAACCAAGATTCAAATCCACAATTTTTCTGTCTCTACAGCCTTTGGCCTTAGGCAGAGTTACTTCTGATCACTCTGATCCTAGATATGGAAAGAACACAGATTATATACACAAAACTATCACTCAATTAGTGATTTCTGGACCATATGCTTTTCCCACTCATTACCCTACATATGAGAAAAGGAAGCTTCATGTCAGAAAGGCTTCTGCAACTTCTCACCAATATGGCATACCTGACTTGTCAGCATGCACAAATTCTAAACTTTTCAAGACCCATTAGAAACTTAGGAAAATAATGCTCTATAGAGTATCTCTCATAAAAACAAAATTGGAACGTTCTAATTGGACTCAACATGATTAGGCTAAAATTAGAGTATTCTAACCTATAAATCTAAGTAAATCATTCTCATCCAAATCTAATTTTTGATACTGTACAAAGTATTTATGATACTAACTACCTTGTATAATGCCAAGCACTGTATCCTCAAAAGACTTTAAGTAGCACCATCTTATTCTTACCTCTAGGCAAAATTTAAACTGGCCACAGGGAAATTTAAACTCATTTCTGAAAAATGCTCCCCCTGCTTATGACCTGCAAGATATTTCCAGTCCAGACTCAAAGAGCTCATTTTATGGAAAAGAAGATTCTTTTCTTCCTCTGACCTCAACATTCACAGAGCTCTACTGTAGCTCAAAATAAAATTGGATTTTGGAAGGAAGCGAGTTTGAAATATTATGTAAAAAAATCTTGGCAACAAGATCCCTATCATATCACATTCTTAAAGCCAGAGAATTTTATCTGGAAGGCTAGCTAACAGCGATTTAAAAAAAAACACCACAAACACTTTTTGAAATTGAAGGAGGCATAATATAATCCTAAGTGCCCCCGGTTAGTAAGTCTATTTATGAAAATGAGTGACGCAAGGCTCCTTAGTATCAAGTTGCATTTTTTTTCCTGTAATATTCTGTTAAAACACAAAAACTAACAGTAGCCAAATTAAATGAAATCAAAGTCCATTTAACAGGCTGTCTTCTAAAACTCAAGGTAAAAACCATCATCACACAAAAAGTTTCCAGGCAAGAGTCCATACGTATCAACATTGAACAAATGAATACTTCCAACAAATATATAAGGAAATAAACACTATGGAATAATGATCAAAACAGGAAGCCCCGATGTTTATCACAGTGTGTGTATTGATTCTAGACATAATTATCTGAGATGGTACAAAATGGGTGATAATAGTTGCTCGATAAATGCTTTCAATGTTACTACCACTGTCACTACTATTGCCATCAGCTTTAGAGGGGTTGCCACTTTTTGCAAATACAAATGCCCTCAGAGAAAGGTATTCAGATTACATATGAGTCTTGCAAGGTTTTTGGAAACTATGTTATTTCGTTCCTAAAATCTCAGATCAGTCACTGTTGAAGGAAATTTTAATAGTGATGAAGGAAGAGAAATATTGGTGAGGGAAGAGAAAGAGTAACTTCAGAGTGAGGAAACCATGATGGGTTGCAAAGACAGGCTGAGGGAGGCAAAGGGCATTAGTATCTAATAGCAGCTGAACAAGACACCTGAAGTGAGGAGCAGTAGAGAAAAAGGGAATGGAGGGTAAAGACAATCTCTGATATATATTCTCACAGAAAATCAGTCCAATCTCAGGGCTATGTTATTTCTGAAAACAAAAGTGATATATTTAATAGTTACAAATTCCATGGAAAGGGGAGTATTTGGACTTATGTTTATCTTTATGTAAGATGTGGCACATCTGAATGTCTATTGGAGAACTAGTATTTGAATATAAGTTTTGAAAAATTTCTTTGCCAAAGAAGGTTGGCATAGCCGTTCTATAAGTAAATGGTCTATGCAACCCTTACACATGAAGTGTAACAATTGACAAATGAATTAAAAAATTATGTACAAAAAAGGAAATGCACTAGCTCAAAAATAGTTGCTCATAAGGGAACTAAGGACTTTGCTGTATCAGCAAAGAATGAGCCTCTCCTGGATGAATCAGTAAATGTCAGGTCCAAAGAGGAAATGTAGGTTTCCCTTTTTTAAACAGTACAAAAGGCCAAGAAGCTTCAGAACTAAATAAACCAGGCTTGACCTGATGATAGAATAACTAAAAGCAAGTCACAGATGTTTACCTCCAGTCCAAGTCAAACCTAATATGAAACAAAAACTGTCTCAGCCAGATTTCAGTTTCCAAAAGGACAGCCACCATTTCCATTACCAAGAGTTAAGCACTGTGACGGGCTCCTCGTCTGTGTTAGGACACTTACTTAGTTCATATGGCAGCTAGCTCTCTGCCTTGCAGAAAGCTGCGGAATCACTGCGGGCAAGCTGGAGATGGGAGTGGGGGCAGAGGCTGATTCCAAAGGGCAGTTACATGCCCACTACTTTGGGCAACTACCTCTAAAGGCCAGAGACTTGATAGCAGTAGATTATAGTTCACCGGCCATAGTTATTACTGCAGCAAAAGTTTCCATCTTCCAGGTCTCTAGCTGGGGCTCTCCAACCACTTTTGACTATGCATGCCCTCAATAAAAAATGTATGAATCTTAACTGCCAATATATGCATTTTTTGTAAATTATATAGTTAGACTACTGCTCTAAAATATCATGGCAATCATAAAGCACACATGAAATATATAAATTCGAAGGCAATTATATTTTAAATAGAAATTCTAATGTTTTCTTTTAACTCAATGCATCGAGTGGTACACCACCTTTAGAGGCAATAGCATTTTGGCCTTTCCTCTCCAAAATACTATCGCCAGGCACTCTCCACATTATGGGTCCCCATGCCAAGAAGGAAGTGACAGAGAAGTGGGATAAACCTGCAACTTGGCCTTTACAGCTGAATCCATGCTCAGTTTCTTTCAACAGCAAGGCCCTAGAAAAGACATAGCCACCTCCTTGATTGGCAGCTGACAGGCTCTTCCCAGGAGTGAGTGGTACAAGTTGTTTGACACACTGTTGCGTAAAGGAATGGCACAGAGATGTAAGCTCAAATTCAGTTTAGCTACTAATCCCATCTCTTTGTCACCTAATCCTACTTCAACCAGAATCATTTTCAAGGTCAAAAACCAAACTCGCAAGAAGATCTGAGTGTTTTTTTTTTTTTTTTCCCTTCTTTTGCCTGATTGTAGTAGTTCTGTGATGCCGGGCAAGCCACTCAACCCCTCTGGGCCTCATTTTTTTATGTTAACATTAGTGTTTGATTGGAGGATGACTAAGGATTCTGTTGGATGTAAAAATCTAAAGTTCTAAAAGAAAATTCCTAAAACGTTTATTTCCTTCACCCTATTTGCTCCATGGATCCAGTGATGGATCTGATATAATGTCAGATGTGAATCACTAATTAAATGTATTGACCTAGGGAAAAAAAGCATGCATGTTTGGTTGACATTTACCACTTCCCCCAACCCACATCTAACAACAATACAATAGAAGATGTCTGATGAATTTGTTAAGGGAATCAGACAAAAAAGTAAAAAGCTGCCTCTTTTGAGAAGCATTAGGGCTGACTCTTCCTTTCTTTCTCTGTGTGCACACGCACAATTTATGTGCACCTGTAAATACATATGGAAATTAAATAATGCCCTAACCCTAAAGAGAGCAGGCATCATATGTACCTCAAATAGAATTTGATCAAGAACAATGTTAAATGTCATGGGGATGGATAACCACTAGTTAAGCAGACAAAGTACAATAGGATATTTTACTTTTAAGGAGTTCTGGCAGATGTGAGTTTTCAAATGAGCTCATTTTGGTCCATGGCAGAGCACTGAGCAGAGCAGAGCAGAGAACACCTGAGGTTCCGGTTTCATTTGACCACTCACTAGCAATGTGGCTGTTTCCTCTAACAGGTTATCTGTGTGCTTTTCAATTTGCTCATCTGTAAGATATATCATTCATACACACACACACACACACACACACACACACACACACACACACACACACACACACATATGTATACATATATATGTAATTTTTTAAAAGCAAGACCAAGTTCCTTATTTCTCACTGTGAAAATTGAAAAACAAAATCCAATAGTAGATAGCTAAATACTCTATGGTATTCAAGAAGCCATAAAAATGGCCTATTATAAGAGTATAAAAATAAAATTTTTTGTTACCATGTAGAATTAAAAAGAACAAAATTACAGCTAAAATATTATAAATCGTGAAGAATATTAAAAAGCTAAAGCCAAAGTCACAATTTTTACATGATTTCCCCCCCTTTTTTGTGGCTCTTTCTGTTTCTGATAAAGAACACACATATTTATAGGGAGAAAAATAAAAATTCATGGACCCCAAAACAAAGTTGACTCTTACCTATCCACAGATAGAAAGGATTCGAACAAGAGGTAAAAGAAATTTATACAACTGCTGCTTACTCATTTTAGCTGGAAAATCAAAAAGGGCAGCTCTCCATTCCACTGCTTCCTTTTATGAAAGGAATCAAGGCCAGGTCTATTCTTGCTACCTCAAATCTACTTGCCAAGCCCCTGTGGGCTTCTCAGAGCAACATAATTTGTTAAACTGATACAGACATCAAAATGCAGTTGGATATGAAGTCCAAAAGTGAGCCTCACAGGACCCGCATGTGGTGGATACAAAATAATTTGTGTTAAAGGGTGTGAGTGTGTGTGTGTTGAGGGGAGGACAGTAGGAATATCCTCAGATAAATTTTTGATAAAAATCATTTCTATTTTTCCCTTGAAAGCTCTCTTTCAGGAAATGTAGAACTGACAAACGATTACTGTGAGAAAAGAGCATTCAGGGAAAATTTCGATATATTCAATGTTCATTAAATAATCATTTATCCCTCCACAATATAAATTCTTTCTTCAGGAGAAACACTCAGCTACTTCAAAAATTTGAAATAACAGCTTCCTGCTGTAGGTTATAATGGAAGCATTTATAAATTTCTCATTTTGGATGATTTTAAAAGTTTGAATAAATTGGAGAAATCTGCAATTTCTTCTCATAACTGGGCCTTTAAGGTAGAAGAAAAACCCCTGCTCAGTAACCCAATGAATTCCAAGGGAGTTAACAGACCACCCAGCAGCAATTTAGTGTGAATAACAGCAAGTTAGAAAAAAAAGCCAAAGGAAACTCCAGCTCATATGACCCAGGGTGAATGTGTGAGCTCACAGCCCAGAGCTGCAACCCAGAAAGTGCAGGGTTGTCTGAGCAGGAATAAGATTTGCCTGATTCCTCCCAGGTGCTTCATTCATTCCACGGGGATAGAGAAGTGTCTACCACATGTCCTTATCCTCTAAGGGCTGGCAGTCTGGTGAGGTAAACAGAAATCAAAGTGACAAATACCACCTGGCAATGCTAAGTGCTATTAGGGAGATGACATGGGAGACCAGAAGAGAAGTGTGATCAAGTTCAGAGCACAGTGACTAACTGGTCATCTATTCTTCATGAGACTGGACAACCTGGCAACCTGGCTGTCCCGGTGTTCATGTAGTTTCTTCTGGAAAATTCTGCATATGGTTTAGCATGACTGTAGCCAGAATGGAAATATCTTCATATTAATTCTTTCTCTTAAAATGAAGGGTAACAGGAAAGAGTTGGGCAAACAAGAATCTGATCTGGTCTGAAAAGCTGGGTCCACAGGTGTTCGTACCAGCCTCTCCCAACTCTGCTATTTGCTTAACAGTGCACTTGACTGATCTCAGAGAATATTTTGTTTTATTTTGTTTCAATTTTTCTTTTGATCCAGTGAAGACAGGTGTAGGAAAGTAATATCTCTCATTATCAGAGAAGACAGGAACTCAACTGACTAAGCCCATTCTACTTCTCCATGTGGTTGGATAAAGAACACAAGGACTTCAGCGTCCACTATACCCAACAAGGCATGATACGTCAGCAATGTGCAAATACTCATGAACTGAGTGGAAATCTGCAGACTCTCAGAAACAACAGTGGTGTGATGCCCACTAGTATTCTAGTTTAGGGGTGGGAGGAAATAATTTTGGAACATAGAGAATTAAGAGAATCTTGGGTTAGAAATCTGGTATCAGAATGACCTTGAAATCCCTGGCAGGGGTGGGACGCAGAGGGGAGGAGAAAGCAAACTTGAGAGGGAAAGGGGAAAAAAGTATGGAAAGGGAAGTAGGAAAACCCCAAGATAAATCCTGTCATGGACATACATTAATATGGTTTTTAAAACTACAGGTAAATTATCTTTGTATGACAAGAACCAGTGGATGTCCCATTGAATGACAAGATAATAATATTGCTCATAAAGCTGAGGACCTTCTATATATCAGGCCTTACACATACACACAGTTCAGTTACTCTTCAAAATGCCATTGGGATATAGATATTTCCATTTTATAGTGAGAAAACTGAGGCCCAGATGTGACAGAACGAGTACAGCCAGTATCCTGCCCTAAGCCAGTCATATGCCTAAGCTTGTGTTCTATATAGTTTGGTTAGAAGAAAACAGGGAACAAGAGGAATTCTTGGCATCCTCAGGTGCCTCTGACTACAACATACTGACAGATGAAACACTGATGATGTTCACCTCGAAGTACAGCAGCAAAGAGCACTAACTTCTACAAGTGGTGACTGAGAAATCACCACCAGCAAAGAATGCATCTGCATGGAATAAAACCCTGCCTTCTTGCTCAGCTGCTGTTGAGGAAGTCTGCCAGGTACACAGCTGTCTCGCCAGCCACGTGCCAGAAGGAGAGCTGCTTTCATTTGCAAGCCCCCTAATCACCACTTGTTCTACCTTTGCAATCAGTCAAAACTAGTCAAAACCAACATAAGTGAGTCAGCTGTCAAATTCTTGTTCTTAACAGTGGCCTGCCTGTGTGGTGGGAGAGCACACAGATGGAGTTTCCTTTTTAAATGAAATGTTTTGGCACCGGCCTCTGTTAAGAGTTTTCCCATGTTTCCATCTGGTTTTAGTACTGGAACGCACACATGAGAGAATGGAAAAAGAAAACTGTGTTGGCGTGCTCAACCACTAGAAAAGCTGAAGTGGTCGACAGCACATCCTCTAAATCCTCAGAGATTAAAATGTTTTGCTCAAAGAATGTTGTCATATTGTTTTTAAGGAAGGGGAGAGTTCTGTTTCTGAGGTGTCGCCCCGTCCTAGAAGAAAAGTTAAAAGGAGTGCATACTTGAGAGTGAGATGAATCTAGATGTCAGTCTTAGCTCTGTCACCATCCAGCCACCTGATCCTGGGCAGCGTACTTACTGACTTTAAGCTTTGGCTATTTCCTCTGTAAAGTAGAAAAAACAACAGAAGCCACTCGCAAGGCTGTTGTGAGGATTAAATGAGATAATACCTGTTAAGTACTTAGTTATCCATTTTTAGACTCTCCTCGCAAGGCTTTAGAAAAGACAAATATTACTCCTACCAGATCAAGAACCACCAAGGAAACTCTAAAAAATGTAAAGCATATACTTTTTTCTGTTACACAACTGAACAAGTTCATATATGGCAGTGTCCCTCTCAGGAATCCCTCAGCATCTCCCTGAGGAATCAATTTTCTCTGACTCAAATACAACCCTGACACTATCATTCTAACATGCGGCTTTCTTAACAGTGCAATAATTGGTGTATAAGATTGTCACCACCCA
>CM053509.1:64522202-64569570 GCA_028627145.1 Eidolon dupreanum
GTTGTAAAAATTGGGTTAATATACATAAAGGGCATAGAACCATGCCTGATACAGAAACTCAATAAACACCATTACTATTATAATTATTAATTCAAAGGGGGCTGGTGCCACCCTAATCTTATTGAGCACTGAAGCATGTGATGGGTGCATGGCAATGCTACACTGAAGGTTATTTATAAATGACACTTCATGGCAAAATCTAGTGGGCAGATAACATGTCAGAAGAAAACCCTCTCCCCTTTTACCTTCCCATAACCAAGCAATATTGTTGTTATAAATATTTTAATCAAAAGTGTCTATGCATATATCACAAAAGAGTCAAATTCTCAATATAGAGTATATTAGAGGATAAGAATATTATATTTTTATAAAATAAAAAAGAATGCAGAAAGGATCATATAATCAAGGCACTGGAAATAACTTTGCTTTTTATTGCATTGTCCTCTAGAGCTCCTTAAAGTTTTATGGCTGGATTTACATATCAATCTCCATATTAAGAGATAAAGAAAGGGCTTACCCTGATTTACATTGTATTCCAAATGTGGGACAGTTTATTAATCAATAACTTCATGAATGAGATAGAAAGACAGAACTATTGGTCAAAACTGTTCAATGTCTTTATCAATTTTGAAATGTTAGGGAGAACTCTGCTTCTTAAAACATGGCCCCCTCTACAGCACACTGCCTTCTTGACCTGAGTCAGAAAAAATGAGGTGCTATGGCAGTATGGACAGGGCCACTGGGGTCACAAAGACTGGGTGGATTTCTGTGTCTGTCGCTTCCAGAATGGTGACTCTGGGATGTCATGACCTTTCTGATGAACATTCATCATCTTCATTTAACTCTCATAGGTTAAATGAAGAGCATGCCACCCTAACTGACAGGGATGTTGGCAGGATTAATTCGAATTAACACAAATAGTTTAATCTACGTGAGATGAATGTTTTTACTTTCTTCTACATAATTTTCTGAAAAATTCATATTTTCAGCAATATTTACTACTTCTATGATAAAAAAACAGTAAATATATATCATTATTGTTTTGTATTTCTTCTTTCACTGATAATACTTTTGTAAATCTCTGAGTTCAGTGTGGGTTTCTTTATTTTCCTGGATAAAAACTCTTGGAAAGTCAACTCACCACTCCTGAATAAACCATTCCTATCAAGGTCAAATTTTATCTGTCTTTTATTCTTTGTTTCTCTCTCTTCTAATATTTATAGACTTTGAGATGAGATCCAGTCTGAATTAGAAAGTGCATAAAAACAATTTCTTTCTTAAGCTAGATAGCTGAGAATTGACTTTGGTTACCCTACTTCCAATAACATAGTAATGAATGTTCTCAAACCCTTATAAATGTTTTAAGCACCAATTTGTATTATTAATAACTTAGATGTCTCCCTACAGGACATGTGTAGAATAAGAATAAAGTCTGGTACAAAACTTCCAAGGGAATTCAGAATCCTAGAACCCAAAGCCCAAAGGGACCTTTGAACTTGTCAACTGAATTAACTGAAGCCCAGAAAAATTCAGAAATTTGTCCATGATCAGTCAATAAGAAAGAGACTAAGAAGTATTCTTTTGATAGAACTGAGTACCAAAAATATATCATTGTATCAAGTGTCCCAATAAGACAACCCAGAGTGTAACTCTCAAGGAGAGTAAAACTTCTCAACCGTAGCTTCAGTATAACACTTTCAAAATACAGTAAGTTTCCCCACTACCCTGGAGGTGCATACTTAGTAGGACCCAGGTGGTACTGGGCCATCTGTATTTTGAAAAGTTCTAGAGGTTATTCTAAGGAACACCTAGGGTTGGCAACCACTGTGATGAAGAACAGTATTGCCAGGTTCTAGGCTCCTAATCCACATCATTACCTCCCATGGGTATCTATTTACATAAATTATTTCATCAAAGAGCATTCAAAACTTTTTTAAATAAGAAAATTTTGTTCTCTACAAATTCAAAACCATTTTGAAAAGATTAAGATTTTGTTCCAACAAAATATGTAAGAGAATGTATCGATTACAGAAATTAAAGTTATTTCATGCTCCTTCTATAGGGACAGTGAATAGCAGCCAAGGAAAGATTTTTTAAATCCACTTATGGCCATGAAGGCTAGCATTGCACATAGTGAATTAAATGGGATCAGATAGATTTTAAATATGAAATTACAGAATATTTTATAGGTAACTGGCCTCTGATAATAAACCGATTTCAACTTCTTAGCATGTTTCTAGTTTAGTTTTATAGACCTAAATATCATGGAGGAGACAACGAACTGTAGAGATTGCTGTGAACAGGGCTTTACACTTTGAATGAGTTAACAGTTCTAAGTTATACACTACAGTCAGATATGTCGTAAGCCATAAATTAAACGGCATCTTCCATTTAAGCATCTTTTGTGTTTATACTTAGCTTCAAAGAACTTAGAACACACTGACACTCAGATCACATAGATGCAAGCACAGTTTTACATGCATAGCAGCTGCTGTCTGAGGGTTCAAAAAGACTCTCTTATATAACTTTTCATACCTATAAAGGAAAGGGCTAGTTTCTGCCCACTTTACAAGGTAGATGGAAATAAGAAGGTCAATAAATTTTTATGATCAACCCACTAGTGTCTCTGTAAGATATTATTAAAAATTTAATTTTATTGAGATATATTTATATATAATAAGATGTACCCATTTTAAATATATATTTTGGAAAATATATACACCTAAGTAAACTTCACCACTGCCAACATATGGAATACTTATGCCATTGCAAAAATCCCTCACACCCCTTAGCAATTCAGTACCCAATTCCAAACCCTGGCAAACACTAATGGGCTTTCTGTCACCACAGCTTAAGTTTTATCCATTCTAGAATTTCATATAAATAGAATCACACAGCATGTAGTCTTTTCTGTCTGTTTTTCTTCACCAACATGTCTTTTGAGATTCACCTGTGTTGCTGCATATACTGGTAGTTTATTTCTTAGACTAATATTGTACTGCATAGATATAAAATAACATTTATTCATTCACATGTTGATGGATATTTGAGTTCTGATTTTTGGTTATAAATAAGACTGTTATGTGGACATATGCTTTTATTTCTCTCAGATAAATGACTAGGAACAGAGTTGCTGAGTCCTATAAGTGTATGTTTGACTTTATTTAAAAATGCCAAATTTTTTACCAAAGCAGTTACATCATTTTTACCTTCCTAACAGCGAAGTATGAGAGCTTAAATTGCTCCACATGCTTGTCAGCACTTGGTATTGTCAGCCTTTTTAATTCCAGCCCGTTGCCAAGAAGAAAAGGTAGAAATCAGTGCTTTAAGAAAGCCAACCAACAGAATCATGTCAGTACATAATCATTTCACACCATTTAGAAGCCATTGGGGAAGTCCATTGAGAAATACTCAAATTTTGTCCCAAAGCTGGAGATATTCTCTCTTTCTGTACATAATTATTGCTAAATAACCCTAAGATTAATCTTGTTTTCTTTACTCCAGTACCTTTCTCTATAGAGAATATAGAATCCACTCTGAAAATAGTAAGTCTTATGATCACAGGCCTCTACCTCTCAGATTATAAATTTTGATAGACACTGGGAAAAAGTATTTACACAAATAAACATTAGTAAAAGACATTGGATATATAAAACACCCATGTTTACATGCATGTTGGCAAGTTTTAAAGCTATGATAGTCTTCATTTAAAAAAAAAAAACTTTTCATGCTGTTTAAAAAGTGGTTTAATATTATTTGCAGATATTGTCTTAATTTGGACAAATTTTGCCTGTTCAAAATGAATAGCTGGTTTTCATCAACCAAACCACAAGATTGAAAGGCTTGGCCTCCCAGAAAGTGTAAGTGGTTCACACTAATGGCTGGAAGGAGGCTATCATTCATAGGCTCTGTTTTCACTTTAAAATCTCATCACATGTGAGTTGAGCAACAAAGAGGTCATCCTTAGACAGAGTAAGAGAAAAAGAGAAACTCAAAATCCAACTGAGTCTTTTAATGAGGCTGCCATTCCCTCTGCCTGGAATGCTCTCTGCACTAACACCACCCTCTGTTCAGAACCACTGAAGCAGCTCTGGGTTCTCCCAACCAGGCCAAATTCTCCACACACATGTTTGCATATCACTATATTTTTCCTTGTTAACCTTTTTACAGTTTATGGTTATGTTTATTTTAGTGAAAACTTATTAACATTTACAGCTCCTTCCCCACCAAACAAGGTAAGCTTTATGAGATTTTCTCATAATTGACCCCCCAGGAACTACAGTGACCAGCACATAGAAAGCACTTAATAAATATTTGAGTAATTAATAAATTACTTGTTAATTAAAACACTACCTTACCACAGGTGTGACTGACATGCCTCTAAGTTTCACATAAGTTGGAAAATAAAGGTGGCTGCTTCTTTCTCAATTATAAGAAAAATCAAACTGTAAAAAACTTGGATGTCAAAGTTGTCTGGTCTTCTCCTGCCCCAGTTTCCATGAACTCAGCTGCTTAAATGTCAGATCTATTTTATCAACCTGTTCACTCAAAATTCAAATCTCTGAAAAGAATGAAGACTTCCAGAACAAAAGATTTTCCTTCATTAAAATGAAACAAAAGAGCAAATCTCATAGTTTCAGCTTTAAACTTGTAGGTCTTGATAATTTATAAAGGAAATTCAGTTATCTAGTAAATCCCATGTCATTACCTCCTCCAGCAGGAAAAATACTATTTCACTGAGATGAGGCAGTTACGGTCCCCTTATTGCTCTCCTAGACTTCATGATCTCAAATAGGCCAACAATAGCATACACATCAAATTCTCGCAAAACTGCCCTCTTTTTCAGTTATAGGTATGTACTAGGCAAAACTCTAGGGGATTCTAGACCATCCACCTTTTCATCAACTACCATCTTCAAGAGAGCACAGAATAAATAACATTAGAATCACTGTGTGTCCATGCTCAGCCCAAACACAAATTAAAATGTATTGTATTGCATTTCTATTTGTTATTGCTGCCAGCAAAAACTCTAGAATCTAAATTTAAGAATATGAAAATATTTTTAAGACCCGAATCTCATTAACAAAATACTAGGAAGGTATTAGAAAAGCCTACTTCTTTCTTTCACTTAGTCATTAGATATCAATCAAGCCCCTATTATATGCCAGGCACAGCCAAGCACAGGAAGGGGGTATAAACGTCTTCTAACAAGAAGCAAATTTTATTAACTTAATCATTATTGAGGATTAAGAAAGAGAGACCAGTATTTCAAAGTCAGTTCTCTCACATTCATTTAAATAAAAAGCTTTCTTCTAATTATTGAAAAAATATTCTCACCAAAGGGCTATGTTCTCATTTCATTTTATACTAAGATATAGTCTTATTATTATCTTTACATGTTCTTTTTGCAGAAGTTATCTCTACTCTCAAGTTCTGATAAAGTTAAATAATCAGAGCCTTATTTTTTTTAAAGCTAAAAATGAGTCCAAAAAACAAAAATGAAGTTTTATTCCCAAGCCACCACTGATGGAAATAAAAAAGATGAATTAAGGCAAGCCTAACCCTTTCATTGCCCAGAAACATCAGAAACATTACAAATGCCTCAAGTATTCAGATTAGCACTACCCATAATTCCATGGAAAATTTATCCAAGTTTTATCTCAAAAAAACTTAGTATAAATCCACAGTAAACCCCACAGATCTACAATCACAAACAGAAAGAGAAAAAAATAATCCAACAAAATTCTGAGCTTAATAGACACAGATGCCTCTTCCTGACAAGGAACAACTGTCAGGCAAAGCAGTGATCTATGAGCTCAGCCTACTTCCTCACATTCCATAATGTGTCGATATTTATCTTGAGAAAAGCTAAATTACTGATTATTGGCAACTGTTAAGAAAAAGAAATTCAATGAAACTCAGGCTGCTAGTAAAGACAATTATCCAAACACTAGGAATTGTTCTAAAACAAAAATCTCAGAGGATAGCTCGCATCAATGTCCTAGTGAAGGAATTATGGACAAATAACTGTGTCTGCCAAACCCTTTACAGAGGCTCTTAGTGAGTCAGAAAATATATTAAAATCAAACTTCATTCCCTTTCCCATATAAGGCAACCTCAAAAGTAGAGGTGTCACGTGTGAGGGTCAGAAAAGAAACAGAAAAACAGGAAGAGGAGTGGAAGATCAGACGTGTACAAAATCTGGGTATATGACCCTCTTAGATACCTTAGAATAAACTTTTTTTAAATAGAAGTTTTAAAAGTAATATTAATATCTGGTTTTCATTACCTGACAGGCAGATATAAGTTAGGTATTCGCCTTGACCCCCAGTTGCCAAGAAAGGAATCTTTTTCCTTGTCCTCCTCTTGACTTGGACGGCTCCCAGCATCCTTTCATCAAGAGGTGCAAAAATTTCCTTGCTGATGGCAGATTTGGCACTCATTGTAGAACAAGCGAGGAGGGCACAGAGAGAGTTTTCTGAAAAGAAAGAAAAGGCAAGTTGGAGTTGACAATATTGTTAAGGGCCCACATAAGAATGAGCAGCAAGTTGATTTGCAGGTGAATTAACTTTCAATTTGTGGTTTAGCCACTTACTTGCTTGAAGTACATTACAGAATCATTAAAAGCAAGGTCTTGACATTTGTAATAATTATGAAAACATAGAAACAAAAAGGAATATCGATTTGCTTGCTGAAAATGTCAAACACAATGTAAGATGAGCAGCAGCACGAACTGGGATCTAGAAAGTTTGTCAATCCATACCTCAACTGCACCTACATCTAACTGGCATGCACTACCCACCTCCATTCTTATCCTGTAAGGAACATGATTTCAAACTTCCAGTTGACAAGTCTTTCCACCGTCCAACAGTTTTTAAAGTAAAGAAGTTCTTTATGCTCCCTTAAAATCTCCTTTAACTCTAATATACATCTGTTTCCCTAATTCTATTGATTGTGAAAATTATATCATTTATATAATAACTAGACATGCAACAGAAAACCATTAATTTAATCACCCTTCAGCTGCTCTGGATCAGGCTAAGTAATTAATCCTTATTCCTCAGCCTCTTTCAATGGGTCCTATTTTCCAGTGCTCCTCTGCATCTAGTTGCCATGATCTGGACCCTTGACAAATTCTCCACATTTTCCTTTAGCCGAAGTGGACACAGAATTCTAAAAAAGTGTCTGACTAATGCTAGGTATTTTGGAAATGTTACCCAGCAGTTCCCACATGTTATGCTCCTGTGGCTAACTGGCAGTATGTGCCCAATAATTAAGAAAATAAAGCAGTATGTTGCTGACTCACAGTGAGTCCCCCTTCTTCTCCTCTCCCAGAGACTTAAACATATACAGTCCTCAGGTTATATTTAGTTTTCCAAAAGTTGTACTTCCGTATGGGTCTTAACTCTGCTCATTTGTATCTATTATATTCAAGGTCAATCTGAACTTTAACTGGAAAAATTCATCCAGAAAGCTCAACAGTAACTTGAGTAAATGTGGTTTTTTTTTTCCATTTGTATCCTAGTCATAGGCTACATCTGAATCAGTAACCAACATTTGTTCAAGCAATTAATAAATCAGAATTAAAGGTGCAGAGAGGGCTTATAGGTTGGTCATGTAGGTTAAACAGAGTATTCAGAGATGCATATGGATCAATAGCACAGCTATATATACATGGTAACAGCAGCTCAGAGTTGATCAGCCTGCTGTAAAATTGAGCCAACTAGTAAATACCTACTAGGTGCCACCTCTATCCTCGGTATTAGAGATATAAAAAATCATTTAGACATGGTCCCTGCTCTCCAGAAGTTGGCTGCTGACTACATTGAAGGTTTCCGTTAAATCCAGATGATTTATGATGGAAGACCATGAAAATATCCTTCTCAATGCAAGTTTCACAAATGTTACCAACACAGATGTCCACCTGTATCCAGTCCACATATATAATCTTATGGCAGGAAAGAGATATATTTAAAAAAAAAAAATCTCTGGTTAAAGAAATTTCTCCTAGTTTCAGTTCTGTAATAGAATAGGTTTTCTTAGTGGCACCAAGAATAATGAATAAAAAGTGTTGCATTTTATTATCTATCTACATCTCTACTACACATCATAGATCTATGTGAGATCATACCCAGGTCTATCTGAACTCCGATAATGACATTAAATCATTTATATCAGGTTCTTCATACTGGCTGAGAACAGAATGGCAGCAGTGTAGGGGGACCTGTTTCTCAATGTGCTGACCACTAACTGATATCCTGTAATTTCCTAGAAGTTAGCACACAGAACTTCCCCCACCATGATTCACCCCATGACTTTCCATGGCAGGTATTATAACTGACAGGGACTTTTTTTATAAAAGGGGAGAAACATATACTAATTCTTTTCCAGTTCCAAGGCCTCTCAACTGTCACCATTAGGGGACATGTGAAAAAGAAAGCCAGTGGTAGCAGAGAGGCCTCAAACATTCTATAAGCAATGTAGAAAAAGTCGTATTCCCAAACTCATCAGGCATTCTCTGACCTTCCCAACTGTGGTATGGCTTTTGATTTTCCATCTCAGATTCACAGTTTTCTAAAATTGTGGTTAAAGAAATAGAAAGCTATAATTTAATCATGTAAAATCTGTAGAAAAAGAAGGGGGGGACATATATGTTTTATTACACTGTTAGGAAATCCTGTGTTTCTTTTGAAAAACTGATAAGAAATGGAATTGACCTTTTGTTGTTTTCAGTGACCAAGACAACAACAATGACAAAAAAGGAAAATAGAATCAGTAACTTAAATGAATTTGGGTTCAAATTTCAGCTCCAAAATTTAAAATCTATGTGTGACTGGGTAAATCTCTTAAAATTCTAGAACTTTAGTTTACTAACTGCCACATAGCACTATCTTCACCTAATTAACAGAATCATTGAAAAAATTAAATAAAACAGTACATGCAAGTCACTTATTTCTAGTGCCTAAATCATTATTAATGGTTAAAAATTGAACTTGTATAAAGTGAGTAAATGTAGCCATCCATACCAGAAAGTTTTGTAAAAGAGAAACTCAACTTTATTTACCAAATCCTTACTTTTCTCATTCTTGTGTATGAAACCCTCTAAACATGGATAAATAGTCTAATGTATGGAAGGCTCTGTACTAAGTGTTATAAGGATAAGGAATTTATAGGCTTCACGTTCAAGAACTCTGTAGTAGGATATTATATGATTCATTTTTATAAAAAAATTCTCAAAAATTCTTGTTCAAGACAATAATACTGTGAATGAAAAAGGGTCTCCACAGTAGACCTGACAGGCTCAGTGGCCAAAAGTAACCACACAGGTCAATCTGATCACAAACTCCTAACTGGGCAGATCATGGTGGGTAGTCATACCCCAAGCCTTAATAAAAGATTCATCTTTATGTTAAGCAAGCCCTGCACATTATTCTTATGCATCTAGGATAATATACCTTGAACTGCCAGAATAATCTTTTCTGGACCCCCTAAGAAGTGCAACCACCCTCACAAGAGCACATGCACCAAACTCCTCATTGTTATTTTGTGCCTGCATACCATCTCCATTTACATGTAACTGTTAAATGTCAACTGTCCTGTACTTACCAATGTAAAAGAAGTAAGTATTTGTCCATTTTGCTTTTTAGCTGATCCCAGAAATTCTCCTCCCCTACTTTGCTTTCTCCCACCTTCTTAATCCACTACTGATGAATTTCATGTAAACTTCCTTAACGTTTTCTCCTTGGACTCTAAATTTGTAAAAAGAATCACTAAACTATCATTCTCTAGAATTTTTTTTCAATCCATTGAGATCTTGCTCTGGGCATGTCCTTAGTTTGGCTCAAATAAACTGTAATAAACTCATAAAATTTTTCTATAGGTTTGGCTCTTCTTTTGTCGACAATGCTAACAGACCTGTGAGAAATCATGCAGGTGTGTAGTTTTAATGCCACCCTAGAAATGAGAATACACAGTGTATTAGAAGGAAAGACTCAGAGAGTAAAAGGGGCATTATTGTAGCTTTGTGGCAGTAATCTTTAAGAGTGTTCCCTAAACCCGAATGTACCTCTGAATTCGGCATGGAGAGCTTTTCAAAAATGCAGGCTCCTGGACCCTTTCTTCGTATCCACAAAACCAGAATCTTGGGATCCGCATTTTAAACAACTCTGTAACTGGTTTTCCTGTAGCTACCCTGAAACCAAATTTAAAAGCTATAGCCTGTCTATGGCCATGCCACCCTGAACAAGCCCGATTCCGCCTGATCTCAGAAGCTAAGCAGGGTCGGGCCTGGTTAGTGCTTGAATGGGAGACCACCTAGGAAGACTAGGTGCTGCAGGTGTGAAAAATTTAAAAAAGTGGATTGTAAGCTGACAGGGTCCTTGCAATCTGTGAGGTCAACCAAGGGTTGCCTAGTCTAAAATAAATAAGTAAGTAAGTAAATAAGCAAGCAAGGAAGCAAGCCAATAGCCTAAAGATGAACTATGGGATGGAAAGAAATATATTCTCAGGAGAGAATACAAAAAGAGAACGTATAGGATTTTTTTCTCTTGATTCAAACAAATAGCTTTATCAAGTCTTACATCTTACTGTTGGTAAATAAATGTCTAGTCCAAGGCTGGGACCCCATTGTAAGGAAACAAGATGAATACAAGAGCAATGGTGAACCACTGACCATAGTTTCTCCAACTTACATCACCCTGAAGGGTAGCAGGATATGCCACCCCAAAATACGTCTGCATATAGTATATTGATTACTTTGAGCCAAAGGCATGTAAAAAACAGCAAACAAACACAGGAGAAGTGCTTCTCTAAACTCTCCTTTTCTGCCTAAGGACAGATCCTCTGAAAGAAATTCAGTTGTCATAAATCCCCTTTTCAGGAGTTTCATCAGTCAGAGAAGACTGACTCTTGTCAATGGAGAGGAGACTAGAAATTGACACTACACCCAGATTTTGTCACAAACTATCATACCTTCCATCTATTCTTCTAAGGGCCCATTCATCTTCCCTAAAAATCATTGTCTCCCCAAAGAGGCCTAGATCCTCCATCCTCTTTTCCTATTAAGATGGTATTCAATCCTGAAATCTAAGCCGCCTCATGAATTGCTTATTTTTCCCTTGGTCTCCCCCATGTACACACGAAGTACACCTGTTAATAAATGTCTGTTTGTTTTTCTCTTGTTAATTTGTCTTTTACCACTGAGGTTTTGGCTATGAACTCAGAAGAGTAGAGGGAAGATTATTTTTCCTCCCCTACAATCCCAGGAAAGATTTCTCTCCTCCTGGTCCACAGCTTCTACAGGGTATAATTACAAAGGTTTCCCATCCAAGAAATCAACCTACAGTATGATTTGCAAGTCAAAGCAGCCTTAAGTGGTAGTTGTAGAAACTAATTGCAGTGAGTTTTAATCTTTCTCAAGCCTCCTCATCTATCTTCTTCTCACTTTGAGCCATCTAATCCTTATCCGTTTTTGTCAGTACATGGCCACTGTAGTCAGATGGCCCTCCACTCCACACAAATAACCAGGAAATAAAATTCTCCTTCAGAGGATGACTTGTAAACTGTTACAACCTCATAGATTACGCAGATGAAGCTCATAAGTGAGTGGGTACAAATAAAGATGTTGTATTCCAACACTAACATTTTTGATTTCCAGTAGTTGAACTGACACTTGTCCTCTACAGTCAGGAGACAAGGAGGAGTGGTGGGACTCCAACAAATTAAAACTGCAGATGCCCTTTGGCTGGGCATTCATTATCCCATAGGTAGTTCTAAGGGGTGTAGTGTGCAGGCCCTAAATATTTCTCACCTGAAGAGATAAGAGCCTCCTCTGGTGAGATAGAGGCGCTATCTATTCAGCTTAATATTATTAAATAACTGATTCATCTAGCCTCATTAACTTCCCTGTCAGGATCCCATGTTTAACATGCAACCTTCTGATCACATTTTGGCACTGACTGAGCCAACACAAGTAATCTGGACTGTATAACAACTATATTCTCATTGCCAATGAGTAACCAGAATCCCCTGTTTTAGGCATGACTCTCTTAAATGTGACTCAACTCCGAGCTAAATTCACTCAAAACAAGCTGACATCAAGTTTCAGAATTCTCTAAGGCTAACAGCAAACATTATGCCACCCTTGAAGACTTTTGGGAAGAATCAGCTGGCCTTTCCTAGTGTATGGGAACTCTAGTGAGGTGACCTCAAATAACCTAGAAATGATAAAAATAAGGTTATGTCTTAAAATAAAACTTCTCTGCATTACCACTTTGCTTTTGAATTTCTACAAATGCAGCTTCGAATCCCACCTTTAATCTGATGACACTAAGTTATGCATCCAGCTCCCATTGCCTTACTGGCTTTAAATCCATATATCTAGCTGCTGACTGAGCATTTTCACTAAGAGTGAACCTAGACTGTCTTTTCCCTCAAACTCTCCAAACCCCCAAAAAACTAATCAATCACCAAGTCCTGTGGATTTAATGTTTCTGAACCCCACCATTTCCTCTTCATTCTCACATTTTCTGCATTGGTTCATTTTGCATCATCTCTGGCATGAATGATTTGGATGCCTCCTAAAAGGCCTCCAGTACCACTCCTATCTTGCTCACAGTCATCCCTCTGCACTGTCTAATGTAATATTTTAGAGGACAAATATGATTCAAGTGTTACTGCATTCAATTGTTTCTTTTCCATGCCTAGGTTTTGACAGAGAAATATAATGACCTTGATAAGGAACAGGTTAATACTGTAAATACTAAAAAGTAGAGAAATGTTAAATTGCTTCCCTTAAACTCTACAGTGTATAAACACTAAATGTTATAAGGTAGATGTTACTGCATGATCATTAAACCTAAAAATAATCTAAAAACATTAATTTTGCTCTAAAATCCAAAAACTTCACATGGTAATTGGAAAACATGCAATTTGTTATGTAATGAAAATCTATTTTTTTTCTCTTTCATTATATTAAGATCAATGAGATAATTTGAGGTCAATTTAGCTCCTTTATAAAAATTTACTTAAGTATGGGTTATAGATTCTAAATTTGCAAAATTCCTACTTAGACAACTTTACTCTTTGCTAAGAATCCTCAAAATAAAATTTTTAGCTGTTCCACAGCATGTAAGCATGTGGAAAAATTAAATAAATTAGATAAAAATTTCAGTCCACCAGCCAAACTTTCCATATAGTTCAACTGCTACTCTTAACTAAAAATTCTTATTAGTAAAATCTAAAAAGGGAGTCTGATAGGCCAATAGCATAGACAGAGAATTTTAATCTGGTAATAACATGCAAAGTTGAAAAGTACAATCACTACATATTCATCATTCTTTGTGGTAGAAAAAAGGGCTATGGAGTTGTACTGCCATGGTGTGAACTGAACAGCAGACCAAAAACCTGTATTTAAGACTTCTCAAGATTTACAAGGATCAGGACTAAATCAATTCAAGAAAAAACAAACAAACAAACAAACAAACACCCACCTAAAAGTATTCTGGAAGGAGTTAGAAACTTCCAAACAGGAAAATAAAAATTACAAGTATATGAATGAAGGCTAAATAATATTCCCTAATTTGCTAGAAAAAATACTTGAAGATAAGACAAAGAAATACTTTAAAGGAGGAATTTCAAACAAAGACATACATCAACACCAATTGGAGTGCCCAGGTCCTGCTCACAGAAATTCAGGGGATCTGGGGGACAGGACCTAGACTCGCTTTCTTGATGGTCTCTGGTTTATTCTGTTGTACAACTAGGTTCAGAAACCATTGTCATTGGGGTTCCCCCACCACCATATTTAATAAATTATATAAATAGACTCTGTAAACATTTTTTGAGAGTACATGGCAGATACTCTGTAAAGCCCTAGTAATGAGTCACTGAGGTTTGTACAGTACTGCATGACTTACAACGTACTTCCACTCTCAGTCCCAAGTATGCAAGCAAGATAGCCACTAAATAGATCCTCCAAAGTTTGCTTTAAGAATGTCAATCAGAATCATTAAGTATGTGTTTTTATGAATGGTACACTATGCCATTTTTAACCTACTCCTACTGGTATAGGGATTATGAGGAAGTTATAATTTTTCTCACAGAGATACAGAGATTAATATTTGAGCTGGAACCCCTTGAACCAGCAACTCTACTACTGGAGAAAATAGTGTGATCATGTGTGCTTGTGTGTATTAAAAATGTATGCTTACCCCAGATCCATTTTAAGAGCCAAACATTATAAAGAACTTAAATACCCATCAACATCCAATCTTCATTGGTTAAATACAGTATAGCCTATCCATGCAATGAAATATTACAGTCTTTAAAAATCATGGCATAAATCTATAGATATTGACTTGGAAAAATGACCATGACACAATAAAGAGTGAAAACAGAAAATGAGCTCACGAATGTAAAATGATATGTGTAAATTTATATGCATAACAAGATGTCTAGAAAAAGTTTGCCAAAATGTTAATGTAATTATCTCTGGATTTTTGAAACAAGAAAATAGGTCAGAGATTCTGCAGGACAGTATTCTTATTCCCCCATAAACTGACTTGAGTGTTCCATAAAACATTATGTTCCATAAAATATTACACTCTTTCCCCAAAATGGAGGACATATCAAAAGATATTTTTTTGAGATCCAGTTATCAGTTTTCCCTCCTTTCCTTCCAACTCTTAGTCCAGGCACAGTGTTGGGAACCTCAAAGGCGAAATTAGATAAATTTCCACCTTCGAAGAGTTAATGAGAAAAAAGTGCAAATGCTGTGAAGCATTACAACAAGGCCTGGATGGTTTTTTTGTGAGAAGAAAACAGTACCTTTCCTCTGAGCAAATGTAGCTCCACACTAGGGTCCATGGCCTGGTCAACAGAACGTCAGCAAGATGTCAGCTTGTATTTGTTCCCTGGACACACGCCTTTGAAGCAGCACAGAAACAGCACAACCAAACACAGCAGCCCTGGTCATGGCTTACGTACATTTTCTAAGTGTATAAAATGTATAAAAACCTAAAATATAGTTTAACTCTTTAAACATGGAAAAGAGGGAGCTCTTTTCCACCATCAGGCTACCAAATACTATGAGACTTGATTGGCTTTCTTTCTCAGTACATACAAATCCTCTGTGTGTGGGAGACATTATGTTCACAGGATCCTCCAAGCCAGTGACTCACGTCTGTTTCAACTATAAATCTAGACTATTTTCATCTCCTCTTTCCTTGTTTATACGTTCAGTAAGTACATTCTTCTCATAGGTTTAAAATACAAAGAACAAACTGCTCTATGCCCAGACCACAAGACCTGTGTTTATACAAGTTTATTTACATTGTGGGTGGACTTTTTAACCTTCTTGTCAATCACTACATCTTAACTTTAACAAATGATATGACAGAGCTAAGAAATAACATCACTATCACAAAAAAAAAAAAAAAAAAAAAAAGCTGCTGTGAATATGCCATTTGGAGAACTTGTTAAGGTGAGATGGAGATTTTCTGAATATCACTCGTTCTGAAGATTCATCCTGTAATAGAACCTTCACATTCACAAGTTTAAATTCCAAGGACCAGTTAAGTTGGTTCCACAGTACCCATATACTGATCCTATAATAATGGGTAGACATAAAGTATTAATGGGAAGGGCAGGCCAGGATGCATTCACTGGATCGTGACAGGATTATGAATCCAAGATATGAGGCAGGCCTTATAAAATGAATTTAACCATATCATAGAAAGAACAAAGGGTTGTAAGAGAAAACAGACCAAAAGGAGCTCAAATTGTTGGCATCTCCCAATTTTTGAGTACCATGTCATTGGGGTGTCCAACAGCTAATTAGCAAACAAGGAAAACAAGATATTGGACTGAAAACGTTGTTTATAGCAGACAACACTGGCAATAGACAAATCCATTTCAACCAAATACAAACAAAGCCACACAAGGACTGACAACACGAAAATAAACGTTTTAATTATGTGCTATGTTCTGTGCTGCTTACAAAATTAGCATGTTTCCTTTACTTACACTGAAGATAGAAGAAGAGAGGAAACGCTACACCCGTACATGAAAGGAATGAACAGACTTAGGTGGTGGTTTAGGTGTTTTCCTTAAGGGACGGGTTTGATTTATACAGAAGTTTGTAAGAGAGGTCATGGATTTAAAAAAAAAAAAAGAGCAAATATATCAACCATTAAAAAGAAAGAAACAAATAAATGAATAAACCCTCCAGCAACCAAAAGATGAGACCTTTATATTAGATATTTGTTGATTCAAATCTTAGGCAAATTATAAGTTCTCTTGATTCAGCTATTTCTATTTTAGTACAGTCCTGCAATATAACACTAAAAAGATAATATGCCTTTAAAAAGACTCTCCATTGTTTAAGTGTATGAAATCTATAAAAGCCTAAACTATAAAAAAAGATAAAATCTAAAATATAGTTGAAACAAGTTTACATATTTTCTAAAAACCTAAAAATCAGAGCAAAACCTCAAAATATTCTCTAAATCTAACATTTTTAAAACAATATTTCCTACTTGAATTCCTGATTTAGAGAATAGCATCACTTTATAATTTCTTGAGAGAGCTTCAATGAATTTTCTGTAATTGATATTTTATCAGTATTATACTGTGACATGAAATCTTTAAAGCAATGAAGGGGGCACAGAAGAAATGTGACCCATTTTATACATATTTACCATGTCAATTTAAAAGGTAAGGCACTCTGTCCTTCAATGCCTCAATCTCATAAATGAAATTTTCAATAAGGTTATTAAATTCTTCTATCTCATAAGGATCTGGCTAAGGCCTGTAATTTCAACTTTAATTGGTCTCCCCAGTGGTCCACGTCATGATTTTGTGCCTGTGCAGTATAATTTGAACAGTGCTGGAAAGAATTCTGCTCAGCCTCCAAAAGCTTTTCCCATTAGCAACCTCAAATTTCAACACAAGATGCATACACTTAGATATGGGGCTTTGGTATTTGAAAATCCCCATGAATATGTTTACACCTGTGGGGAAGGGGCAAGATTCCATTTTACAGATAAGCAAACTACAGCTCAGAGTAGTTGTTCTAGACCACACAGATTTTAAAGGGCACAGTAGATATTAAATCTAGAAAGTGTGAGTCCAGGAGTCTGTTCTTCTTCACTATCTCATTGAAAGAAATAAGAAAGGTAGGTAAAATTGAGGTAGAATAAATTCTAGGTAAACCAAGACAAATTTACGTGCCTCACAGTTTTGTCTCTGATCAGCCTTACTTTCTGGTGGACCAGATACTGTTATCATCCCTGACCAGCAGTTACAAAGATAACGAATCAGGCTGAAGTCTGAAGTCTTTCTTCTGGCTATCTGTTCATCTTGGGTATGCATGTCATGCTGTGTAGCTGGCACGGAGAATTGCATAGTCTCGTTACAATACAGCCTGTTTAGGTTCCACAAATAAAAAACTGGGGAGGTAAGAATATGTTAGCAGAGAGAGTCTACGATAGATCTCTGTCCCTGTAAACAGGACAATGCCTGCTGAAGTCACGTCACAGCTGTCCGCCACCCTCCTTTGGAGACCAGCAGTTTACGACAGGAGTCAACTCCCAGAAGGATCTTGGATGGCAGCCACCAGGCAGTTTTATGAACCTGGTAGGCTATTTTCCAAACCGGAAAAGGCTTAAATATAAAAGGCACATATTTCAAAGGTTTCTGCTGGTTCTCAAGGGAAACTCCTCTTTCCACTTCCTTTGCTGTATTACCCCCCTCTGGCATCTCAAAAACACACTTGGGCCCTCCTGTTACCTCCTCCCTCACACTCTTCTATGCCTTCTATATTAGCTGTCAGTGCTTCAAGCAACCTTAGTGGCTTCCCTTGGCATGGCGAGTTAGAATGTTGGCATTCATAGGCTTAAAAACTTAATAACCGTAAGTAATCTTAGTGGTTGTCTACCTTATCCAATTCTCTTCCTTAAATCATAAGAAAACTGAAGTCCAGAGCATAATTCTCAAATCACACCACTAAAGAGTAGCAAGGTCAAGGTTAGGGCTAGTCATTGCTGTCCACTTTTCTGAATGCTCTTTCAAGTAACAGTTATTACAGCAGTTCCAAGTGTCTGGAAGGTGAGGACAGGTGGTATGTCAGGAGGAAGGGGGAAAGAGAGAAAACATGACTTATCACAGTAGGAACTCTTCTCAGATTCATTCTTTTTCTTATGAATTGGTATGAAATTAAGTGTTGGACTAGAATACCTCTAGCCCACAGATTTCTAAACCTTAACTTTTGGCTATCACCTTTATTCCTTTCAATTTTCACAGTTTATGTTTTCTCATTTGGCTGTCAAGGCCAAAAGCAATGATGGCTACCCAAGTGGAACAGCCTGAGCCAGTCCAAGAAGCACAGAATAGCTTTGGCCAAGTCCCAAGCCACAGGCCTCTGTGCTGACCCCGACTAACAGGAGCCCTCCCATAGTCTTAGTGCTTTGAGCTGTTGGAAGGAGAACACACCCCAGGCAAAGTCACATGTCCATTATCCGTCTGGGAATTAATGCTCTAGCATTAGTGGTCTGCAGAAAGTATGTGATAACCATGCCAGGAGTCTGGATCAGGTGTTGTTAAGGATTTCTCAGTACTTATTCCAGGCCCTGGGAAACACAGGGTAGGAAATCAGGAATCTGTCAAGCCCAGTTTTTGTCTTCGGATCTGCATCCTTCAGCTTCAGTACAAAAACACCACCAGGTGCCTGCAATCTGTAATCAGTGCTCTACTAAAATGCTCTCAGAAATGCTGGAATTATACTGATTTCCACACGCAGCTGCACAAGGTCCTATTGGGTAACTGAGTCTTTACAGGTTCACTCGAGACTCCCCGGAAGCAACAAAGTAGTATGCCCTGGTTGGGACCGAGCATCCAATCCACAGTGAAATCTCCACGAATGAGGGATACGTGGGTAGGCAGGAACCCCTGTTCTATGCATTGAGATGCCACAGACTAGCCTACAAATCCAGGTCAGACTCAAGGTCCATATGTAAATGCAGATTCTGCCCCATTCAATCAGCTCTTCTGTCATTCAATGTCAACCCCTTTTTAATCAGCATGTTCCAGAAAATAACTAACTTCTGACCTACCTAGCTGTGCAGTGTTAGATAGGGAAAAAAAAATCTATCAATTGAATATGATTCTAATACTAATACTTACTCAGGGTAATGCCAGTATGAACTTACGGTATCGCGCATTAACAAATTACAGAGACATTCAAGCACATGTGATCAGGCTCACCATTGAGAATTTGGGGCCAAGGTACAGTGGTCACTTATCCCCTGCCCCCATCTTACAGATATTGGATATTGGCTAGGCTTGTCATCAGATGATCTAGGTCTGAGCCCCGCCTTTTCCTTTATTTGTTGAAAAAATTGGGGTGAAATTCTACATCTTTGAGAGCTGTATCTTCATTTTTAAAAATGGTAGAGTGCCATCCACGTCACAAGAATGTTGTTAAAAATGTAGCAGGAGATTATAGAAATCAGCTCCTTGGGTCAGTCTGCTCCCACCTGGGGTACCCTGCCCTGGTCCTTGAAAGGTGGACAGGTATATAAGCATGCCAGCTTTCCTCTGCAAAAGCATATACATATCACTTTGTATATTACAAAGCTTTCCTCAAGAGTCATTCTATTTCATCTTCCCAGCTTGTGAGGGAGGTAGAGAATTTTATCATCTCTCCTAGACAGGTGAAGAGAAGGAGGGTCAGAGAATGGAACCACCTTGATGACTCCATTAGACTTGGCCAGGAAAGAGATGGATTTTCCTCCTGCAATCTTGTCCTGTTTTCATCACACCCTTTACTATATGGAACTGCCAGCTTAAGCAGGAAAATAATGACAGAGTCAATTCAAGTGGAGCACTGTTGTGGCTGGAGTGTTGTTAGCAAGGGAGATGTGGAGTTGTGTAGACATTAAGAAAAAGGCAAGGGCAAGAAAAGAGATAAGATAAAAGGAACACCCAAATAGCATAGTGGAGTTGGGGTGAGACACAGCCTCACTCATTCAATATGCAACACTGTTCTAGACACTGAGGAGCGACAGCAATGCAGTCGTGAAACTTACACTCTAGTGGGGAAAAAACAACCAACAAGAAAGCATATCTGTGCAGCAGTTGGAAATAAATCAATTTAGACAGGTCTTGTGGGTTCAGCAATTATGCAAAGAAACAAAGAATAACAGTCGCTATCATTTACCACTAACCGTCAGATAGGAAAATTAAATAATGTGGAGCCAAAGCTCTCCAAATCTTCTGAGAGGACATTCATCTGGCTTTGGTGAATATTTCTGTTTTAGCACATACAGCTCTTTATGATCAGAGGTAACAAAAAAATGTCATGTAGGAACAGGACCTTCGTTCCACACACCTTTACTGAGTAATTATTACAACCTGGAATCTGTGCAAGGGATGGAGATTACAGCCAAAGTAGGTAAATTCAAGAAAAAAAATAGTCCAGCTGAGGAGAAAGACAAGGAGAACAGGCAACCACTGGACTAAGTGATGGAGCTGAAGCTTCTATTCCACACCAGCAGAAGAGGCAGCTACTGGAATCCTTCAGAGGCTGGTAATCAGGAAATACTCTGAGTGTTAATCCTATCCTTGAAATGTAATTAAAGAATTTAATTAGGTCTGCCTACACATATTACACAGGGAGGTACACTGCCATGGAAAATCATGGAAACTGTTGGCTCTGAGTGAGCAACCTAGAACATACACCTTGGCTCCACCTGAGATCTGTGCAAGGTAACTGGGAATGCTTTAGCTCCGTAAGGGATGCAGAGAGAACACTCTGCAGGGAAACATTTCTGCACAGACCCTACACACTTTTAGAACAGCAAGAGGACACTCTGGGCACATGTATGAAAAGAAAGAAAAAAATGATCACAGAGAAGCTAACATAGGAAAAAGGTGTCTGAGACAAACTCCTCAAATGTCTATTTGGTACTAGTATTGGTAGGAGGGAGGTGAAACAAAAACTACCTTAAAAATGTTCATCTCCGTCTGTTCACTGAAGTGGGAGTAGACAGAAGTGAGGTCATAAATGGATAGTTTGTGAGGATAAGTTTTCTTGGTCCCTGTGTATTTTATATATATATTACACATAACAGATTTCCAGTTTCTCTTGAAAATTGGGAAGATCTGGCAATACTAGGCACGCATGTTCTCTTCTCCCCATGATCATCATCTCCACAATCAGTCCCCAAATTCATCAGGTCCCATCACGCCCTATTTTATTGTCCAAACAGAGGCTTAACATCACTTGTCCTTTGTCATCCAAGTTGCCCTGTTTTTCCTGTATATAGCTTGTTCATTAATTTATTCCCACCTGGTTACTGAGTATGAATAACCTGGTATAGATAACTAATTAGCATGACTGGGAAAGTTGTAAGAATATATAAGAAAGAGAGAGAACAGTTTTAATTAAAAAGTAAAGCTCAATGGGAAAGTAAGGCAGAGATTAAGAAATCATCACATGAAGTCTGGGGAATCATACCAATGGCATAAAAAAAAAGCCCAATGTCCATATCACATAGTCATTTTAGAAGCTTATAAACACTTTATATTCTCAATTCCAATAAGCCAACTGCTCTGACAAACTGCCACCAAACTGGTTCTGGAGATACAAATACAAATAAGGTGAAATGTGGATAGTGGGGACTCCTGTAGTCTCCCATACAGCCAACTGCTATGGCCTTCTGGAAGACACTTCAGTTATATCTATCAAAATCTCTGGCAATAGGCAGAACAGCAATTCAGCTTCTAAGAATTTATCCTAAGAAATTCAAACAAGTGGGCAAAGATGTATATTCAAAGATGGCTATCTATTCAATTGGTATTCTTAAAACACCGACCAGCCTGATAGTCTTCTTTCACTGATATCCTATTCAATCTCTATATATAACCTTAAAGAGTCAGTGTTCTGTTGAAATTTGAAGGCTGAAACCTTACCTATTCAGGTTTTCATCTTTTCAAACAGATATTTTGTTGAATATCTACTATGTTCCAAATCTGTGCTAGGACTCAAAATGGTCACTGCACATGGAGTGGTAGGCAGAGCAGACATGGTTAGGAGATTGTGCTGGAAGGGGCTTTGAACCTCCAAGGGGCTCTCAATAATGACTACTCTCTTAAGGACCACTGGCTTCAAATGAAGAGCTTAAACATACAAGATCTGCATTTTATTTTTTAAAAGAACTTTTATATCTAGCATTCCTCTCATAGCCCATGTAATAAACTTCTTGGATTTCTGCATTCGTTTCAACAATATCTGGAGAGCAATAAATTATGCAATGCCAAATGATCATTCCCAGGACAATCGCCAATTGTTTTACTCCTACGTGTACCTAATACTACACATCATTTCATAATTGGTCTGTTAATGCTGTGTGTGTGTGTGTGTGTGTGTGTGTGTGTGTTCCCATAACACAGAAATACCCCTATTGTTCTGGACAGTTTTATCAATGTGATGTTATGAAATAGTTTCTCATTGGGAAGCTGAACCCAACTCAATAAAAGCTGGGAAACTCTGAAGAGAAAGAGGGCAGGGCTGGGAATTGGAAACTTTTACTAGTTAAATTAGACTAGATAAATAACATACAGTTAAAAAAAAAAAGGGTGGTGGCATAGGAGGATAATGGACTCACACCCTCCCATGAGCAAACATAAATGTGCATGTATATAGAGATCAATTATTCCAGTGAGAAAAATGAGGGCTGAATGAGCAGCTTCTGAATAGTAAATAAGAGAAAGAGACTGACTAGAGAAGGCTGGGAAACTGCAGAAGCCCTATGGGAGCTGTGGGAACTCTCAATGGTGGCAGAGCCAGTGAACACCTTTGTTTAATCCCTCTCTTCCTCCACAGGGTGAGTGGGAGCTCTATTCAGGTGCTTTGGCCTATCTGCAATATCACTGCACAGCGTTCCCAGTTATATCAGCCAGTGTCTTTAGACTCTGAACGAAAGGAGCAAACAGGAACAATGGCATCACCACATGCGCCTGGCTTCCCTGCTGTGCTACTCCAGTCAGGTAGGCCAGTGCTCCAGGCATCATAAGTACCTGCCCAGCTCCAATCAGCTTCTTAAAACTACTCAGCACATAAAATCTACAGAGATCACTTCTACACAAGTCCACCTTCTCTACAACAAACAAGAAAGACTGTAGTATAGAGAAGGCTGTGGGGCATGGGAGCTCTGCAGAGACTGCAGGAATTCTCTGGGGTTGGAGGTTTCTGTGAACACCATTGTTTACCTCCCCCTTCACCTCCATAGGGTGGGTGGGGGCTCTATTCAGGTGCTCTGATCTACCTGCAAGGTTGCAGCAGTGTGGTCCTGGACACATTGTCTGAGCCCATTTCAGCCTGAAAAAAAAGGGAGCAAGCAGGAGCAACAGAGCATTACTAACATGAACCTGGCTTCCCACCTGGAGCTACTCTGGCTCAGTAAACTAGTACCCTGGATGCTTAGGCATCTACTTGACTCCTACTGGCCTGCCAAAACTACCTGGCACAAATAATCTACACAAAGGTCACTTTTTCCAAAATTCAGAGAGAGCTATTTAATCTAAACCCTAAGGAAAAGAAGGTAAGTAATTTGTCTAATAAATAATTCAAGGAAATGGTCATAAGGATGCTCACCAAACTTGAAAGTGGAATACTGAAAATTTAGGGAGAACTTCAGCAGAGTTATAAAGTATAATAAGGAACAAAGCATACCCGGAAAATCAACTGAAATGAAAAATATGCTAGAAGGAATCAATAATAGATTAGTTAATAGAGAAGAATAAATCAGTGACCTGGAAGACAGACTAGTGGAAGTCAACCAATCAGAACAGCAAAAAAAAATTATAAAAATGATAGTCTGAGGGATCTTTGGGATAACATCAAGAGCACAAACATCTGCATTATAGGGATCTTGGAAGGAGAAGAAAAAGAGAAAGAACAAAAACTTTATTCAAAGAAATGACAGAAAACTTTCCTCACCTAGGAAAGAAAACAGACATCCATGTCCAGGAAGCATAGAGTTCTAAAGATGAACCCAAAGAGATCCACACCAAGATATATTATAATTAAAATGGCAAAGGTTAAAGATAAAGAGACAATCCTGAAAGAAGCAAGAGGAAAACAACAGTTACAAAGGAAATTCCTTAAGGCTATCAGCTGATTTCTCAGCAGACATTTAAGAGGCCAGAGGGAGTGGAAAGTTACCTTTAAAGTGTTAAAAAAAGAAAGAGAAAGAAAGAAAGAAAAGGAAAGGAAAGGAAAGGAAAGGAAAGGAAAGGAAAGGAAAGGAAAGGAAAGGAAAGGAAAGAAAAGAAAGAAGGAAGGAAGGAAGAAAGAAAAGAAAAGAAAGAAAGAAAGAAAGAAAGAAAGAAAGAAAGAAAGAAAGAAAGAAAGAAAGAAAGAAAGAAAACTACAAGCCGAAATAATTTACCCAGCAAGGTTATCATTCAGAATTGAAAGAGAGGAAAAGAATTTCCTGGACAAGCAAAAACTAAAGAAGTTCATCACTATAAAACCAGCTTTATAAGAAATGTTAAAAGGTCTTTAAGCAGAAAAGGAAATCACATAAACAGAAATAAGAAAATATGAGAAAGAAAAAAATCTCTTGGGTAAAGTCAAATATTTAATAAATACAGTGAATCAGACAGTTAAAAAGCTCAAATATATGGTAGCTGAAGGAAACAGGACTTTGGATGGCAAACACACAATAGACTATACAGATGTCAAATAATAATGTACATCTGAAAATTATTTAATTGTATTAACCAATGTTGCCCCAATAAACTTAATTAAAACAAACAAACAAACAAATAAATAAATAAAAGATAAAAAATAAAAAATAAAAAGCTACTACAAAAACCAAAAGAAAAAAAAAGTATCGAACTATAATAAGTAGTTAGGAGCTACTCAAAATGATCTAAAACATGATATCAATAAAACGAAGCATGGAGGGGGTAGTAAAATTGTAGATCTTATAGAAAATATTCAAATTTAAACACCTATCAGCTTAAACTAGACTACTACAGTTATAGAATGATACACATAAAACCTTATGGCAACCAAAAACCTATGAAAAAACATACAAAGATAAGAAAAAGGAACACAAACAAAACACTAAAGAAAACCAGCCAACTATAAGTGAAGAGATCAAGAGAAGAAAAGGAACAGAGAACTATAAAAACAATCAAAAAGAAATTAACAAAATGGCAATAAGTACCTACTTATCAATAATTACTTTAAATGTAAATATATGAAATGCTCCAATAAAAGGCACTGGGTGGCTGAATGCATTAAAAAACAGGGGCCATCTATAAGCTGCTTACAAGAGACTCACTTCAAACTGAAAGACACATACAGACTGAAAGTGAAGGGATGGAAAGAGATATTCCATGCAAACAGCAATGAAAAGAAAGTTGGAGCAGCAATACTTTATGAGACAAAATAGATTTTAAAACAAAAAATTTAAAAAATAAACAAAGAAGAACATTATATAATTAGAAAGGGTTCAATCCAAGAAAAGAATGTAATAATTGTAAATATCTATGCACATAACATAGGAGCACTTAATATATAAAGCAATTATTAATAGACATAAAGGAAAAAATCCACAGTAATACAATCATGAGGGATTTTAATACTCCATTCACATCAATGGGTAGATCATCCAGACAGAAAATTAAGGAAATAATGGCCTCGAATGTCACATTAGACTAGATGAACTTAATAGACATTTGTAGAACATTTCACCCTCAAACTGCAGAATACACATTTTTTTCAAGTGCACATGGAACATTGTCCAGAATAGATCAAAAATTAAGCCACAAAACAAGCTCAGATAAATTCATGATCAAAATTGTATCAAGCATCTTTTTTGAGCACAATGGCATGAAACTAGAAATCATTTACAGGAAGAAAACTGGAAAAACACAAATACATGGAGACTAAACAACTAATTGATCAAAGAAGAAATCAAACAGAAAATAAAAAACTATCTTGAAACAAATGAAAATGAAAATACAACTTTTCAAAATTTATAAGAAGCAGAAAAAGCAATTCTAAGATGGAAATTCATAGCTATACAGGCCTACCTCAAGAAAAAAACAAACAAAAAATCCTGAATAAACAATCTAACTCTACAACTAAAGGAACTATAAAAAGAACTAACAAACCCCATCCTCCCCCCCAAAAAAACCAGGAGGGAGTAAATAATTAAGAAGAGCACAGAAATAAATAGAATTTAAAAATAAAACAATAGAAAAGACCAATAAAACTCAGAGCTGGTTTTTTGAAAAGATAAACAAAATTGACAAACCTTCAGCTAAATTCATCAGGGGGAAGAAAAAGGAGCCCAAGTAAATAAAATTATAAATGAAAAAGAAGTTACAATCGACACCACAGAAATTCATGTGTTTATTAAAGAATACTATGAGCAATTATATGCCAACAAATTCAACAATCTAGAAGAAATGGATAAATTTCTAGAAGTGTATAACCTTTCAAGACCGAACCAGGAATTAATAGAAAATCTTAGACAGACTACTAGCAATGAAATTGAAGCAGTAATCAAATTCCCAGCCAATAAAACTCTAGAACCATTTGACTTCACAGGTGAATTCTACTAAACATTCAAAGAAGAATAAATATCTATCCATCTTATACTATTTAAGAGGAGTGAATGCTTCTCAACTTATTCTATGAAGCCAACATACCCTGATGCCAAAACAAGACAAAGACATTACAAAAAAAGAAATTTACAGGCCAATATCCTTGATGAATATAGATACATAAATTGCCAACAAATATTAGCAAACCAGATTCAACAATACATTAAGAGGATTATATACCATGACCAAGTGGGAACCATCCTAAAGGTGGTTCAACATCTGTAAATCAATCAACGTGATACCTCACATTAACAAAATAAAGAATAGAAACTATATAATCATCTCTATAGGCTCAGAAAAAGCATTTGACAAAATTCAACATCTTTTTATAATAAAGTCTCTCAACAAAATGGGTATAGAAGGAACATATCTCAACATAATAAAGGCTCCATATGACAAACCCACAGCTAATATCATACTTGATGACAAAAAGCTGAAAGCTTTTCCTCTAAGATCAGGAACAAGACAAGGATGCTCACTGTCACCGCTTCTGTTCAACACAGTATTGGAAGTCATAAATGAGAAAGGAAAAAGAAATAAAAGGCATCCAAACTGGAAAGAAAGAAGTAAAACTCTATTTGCAGATGACATAATCCTATATATAGAAACCCTAATGACCCCACTAAAAAACTATGTAGAATAAATAAATGCAAATAAAATTGTAGGATACAGAATATACAAAAATTTGTTGCATTTCTAGACACCAAACGAATGATTAAAAGGAGAAATTAAGAAAACAATCTAATTTACAATTGTTATTAAAAAGCATAAAATATCTAGGAATAAATTTAAGCAAAGAAGTGAAAGACCTGTACTCTGAAAACTATGAGATAGTGCAAATACAAATAAATAGAAGGATATACCTTGCTCATGAATTGGAAGGATTAATATCATTCAAATGTCCTTGTTACCTAAGGCAATAAACAGATTCAATGCAATTCCTATTAAAATACCAATGGGATTCTCCCCAAATTAGAACTAATCCTAAAATTTATATGGAACCACAAAAAACTCTGAATAGCCAAAGAAATCTTGAGAAAGAATGAAGTGGGAGGTGTCACACTCCTTGATATCAAACTATACTACAAAGCTACAATAATAAAAACAGATATATAAATCAATAAAACAGAGAAACCAGAAATAAATCCTCATTTATATGAACAATTAATCCATGACAAAGCAAGGTTACACGATGGAGAATAGACAGTCTCTTTAATAAGTGATATTGGAAAAACTGGACAGATATATGAGAAAAATGGAACTAGGACACTTTCTTATACCATATCCAAAAATAAACTCAAAATGGATTAAAGACTTAAATGTGACACCTGAAGCCATAAAACTAGGAGAAAATGTAGGTAGTAAACTCTCTGACATGGCTCTTAGCAGTATCTTTTTGAATCTGTCTCCTTGGGCAAGGGCAACAAAAGAAAAAAAATAAACGAATGGGACTACATCAAACCAAAGAGTTTTTGCTCAGCAAAAGAAACCATCAACAAAATGAAAAGACAACCTACTGAATGGGAAAAATATTTGCAAATGATACATTTGATAAGGGGTTAATATTAAAAATACAAGCAACTCATACAACTTAACATTAAAAAAATACAAAATAATCCAATTAAAAGATGGGCAGAATACCTGAATAGACATTTCTCTAAAGAAGATATACAGATAGCCAACAGATATATGAAAAAATGGTCAACATCACTAATAATTGGGGAAATGCAGATTGAAACCACCATGAAATATCAACTCACACCTGTCAGAATGGCTATTATCAAAAAATCAACAAATAAGTGCTGGCAAGTATGTGGAAAAAGGGAACCTTCATACATTGTTGGTGGGATTATAAATTAGTGCAGCCACTATGGAAAACAGTATGAGATTAATTTAAAAATTAAATAGAGATGCCAAATGATCCAGAAATTCCGCTTCTAGGTATTTATCCAAAGAAAACAAAAACACTAATTTGAAAGGATATATATACCCCTATGCTCATCACAGCATTACTAGTAATAGCTAAGATGTGAAAGCAATTTAGATGTCCATCAATAGATGAATGGATAAAGAAGATGTGGTATATATATAATGACATATCATTCAGCAATAAAAAAGAATGAAATATCGTCATTTGCAACAACACGGATGAACCTAGAGGGTATTGTACTAAGTGAAATAGGCCAGAAAACGACAAATACCATATGATTTTACTTATATGTGGAATCAGAAAAAATGAAATAAATGAATTAATAAAACAAAACAGAAACAGATCTATAGATAAAGAGAACAAGCTGATGGAAGAGGGTGAAGAGACTGAGGGAAAACACTGAATGGGAAAAATATTTGCAAATGATACATCTGATAAGGGGTTAATATTAAAAATATAAGGAACTCATACAACTTAACATTAAAAAAAATACAAAATAATCCAATTAAAAGATGGGCAGAAAACACACGCATGCGCAGGCGCGCGCACACACGCGCGCGCGTGCACACACACACACACACACACACACTCACTCTCCAATGCCTTAATTAGCTTGATGTTATATGGTGTTGGTTAAATGGCTGTAGCATTCCTTGATTCTTATTATTTACAAAATGACTATGCTGATTTCCTCTATTCTAACTCTACTCATCATATATCATATAGTTTTCAATGGTATGTAAATATAAAGACAGTTCACTGTACTTACTGAGATAGAAGAAGAGCAAATGATTAAATGCAAATGTAAAAGTCATGTCAATACAGTGCAGAAAACTAAATTTTTCATTTTTTTCTATGCAATTAACTTAGAAACCATGTGGAACGTAGCCAAGAAGGAATGCTCAGAAAAAAGAAGTTTGATTACAGAATCCAAGTCCCATAGATACCTACTCTATCTATTACAAAATTAGAGTGCTCTAAATTCTCACAGGGGCTGAAGGAAAAAAAAATCCAAAAAGATTCTGGTTTGAGATATATCCACTGAGCTGAGATTTCTATTCTATGTGATATCATTAACTACCGAAGAACTCATAAAAACAACAAAAACGCCATAATCGGATTTTAACAAGGAAAGGCAAAGGGATCAAATATTGAAAAAAGACACAGGAAGAAAACAGAAGAGTCCCTATTTCCAAAAATCCAGGTCATTCTACAGCATAGAGACAACAACTTGAATAATTGCTTACAGATCAGGGAACTCATTTCAGGGTAAGAGAGGCGAGGCAACAAGCCAAGAGTTTAGGAATCAGGCAAGGCTCCTCCAATATACCTTACTATTTCCAAGCATCAGGTCACAGGATGTCAGTAGGAGGCCACTCATCAGCAGACATGGATTCTATTCTACTGACAGAGTGTATGCTGAGCCAGTGACCAATGCACAATGCATCTTTCTCACAGCTAGATTGAGAGGTGGAGATTTCTTCTCCCCCTTCTTAACTGAGCTTAAGATAGTCTCCACCACTGAACACAGGATGTGTCAGTGTTATGTGTCAAGTTTAGTCCATGGGTTACAAAATGGTTAAACTGAATCATGAGAGAATGAGTTGAAATGGTCATCACTGAGGATTGTGGATTCAAATTAGATGAGGCTTTTTAAGTGGTCCCTTGACTCCTTCTCAAGGTAGCAGCTATGACTTTGGGATGCTTCATGTTGGTGAAAGGGGTACGTGAATGTGTGGTTTTACCTATAAGGAGAATTGGATTATATTAAAAGAGGTAATCTTTGTTAGAAGAGGCAATCTTTGGAACTGTGTGTAGGAAGTGAGTTCTGGGCAAGGCAGGGAAGGGATGCACTGGACAGATCACAACCTGGGATGCTTGCTTCTTTCTTTCTGCTTCTGAGAAGAGTTGCCCAATCTTCTGTTTTTATGAATTACATGGGCATACCCCCAAGTCCAAGCTGAATGGAACAGGGGAGAGTCCTTGACCCAGAAAGAGTCAATCCAGTACAATATGGCCTTGCTTGAAGATAAGTTAGGCCATTCAGACTCTGAAATAGAACAGAGCTAACACCTCAAACAGCAATGGGAGCTGAAACTTTAAGTGTCATTTATGATGCGGAAAGAGGCTGAGAAAAGACAGATCATGGGCCAGCAAGAGTTACAGAGAAAACCGATCTTTAGATTGCAGAAAGGATGGTGCAGATATGTAGAAAGAAGGGAAGAGAGTAGGAAGCACCCAGAACTGCCTGTGTTCACCCAGCTTTCCAGTTCATGTGCAAGGTTTTGACAAACTCCTATTTTCTAAATTGGAATGAGTTGCTGTTGCTTGCAAACAAGAGAACTTAACTGAAAGCATTTAACATTGGCAAATAAACTAAAATCTGCAAGTATGCATCTCACTTTCTTTTTTCCTATATTAGGCCTAACACCTGCCCAAATCAGTTCACAGAGGTCACTAGGAGAGCACAGTCAGATGAATGTGTAATTTGTTCTTATTGAGGGCATGAATAGTAAAATGACAGCAAGTTCAGGCTTTTAAATAAACAGAAACCTTTCACTGCCTATGTTCGATGCTCAGCTCACTGAGCTTTTATCATCCCTGAAGGCAAGATAAATCTAGTCAAAAGACATATTAATGTAAGATGACTTCTGTACTTTACGTAAGGAGAAAATCAACCAATTCAAGGTTATGATTCTCACAAAATCAAACCACACTAAATTTATCATCTCAAAAAAAAAAAAAAAAAAAGAATGCCTAGAAGACAAACTTTGGTGATGGACAAGTTTATCTCTTGGAACTGCCTTTTCTCCATGACTGAACAGCCTCAAGGGCTACTTCTCACACAGGACTTCCAGCTACAGAGCTGGTAGATGACCCTCCTAGGCTCATATCCTCTACGTCCATTCCCAGCTCCTAAGTGGCAATGTGGCACCTGAAGCACCTGGTGGTCTCTACCCCATATAGTTATTTTTTTCTCTCACTTCTTTTCTCCAGGCTGAGTCAGGTGACCCTCATTTGTACCATATGTGCAGAGCTTTATTACTGTGCCTAGCACATCATAGGGAATTGTAACTTTCTGCTTACAGCTGTGTCTCCAACCAGATCGTGAGTTACTAGAGAAATCACAGCACCTAGCACAAAACCTGGTATATCACAGAGCTGAAAAGGCATGTTTTAAACACATGAATCCACATTCCCTCTTGTTCCAACTCCTTACCTAGCAGTTTTCCTTATAAGGGTACCACTTAGCCCCGGTCATGTTGAAAGAGACTGCTACAACCATCTGCTAACTTTTCCTTCCCTTGGCTCTGCTGCCTTCACATCAAAAACAAGACCATAATCAACCCCAAGAAGGCATTCTATGTTCCACATCTTTCCTACATGTACTAAACAAATTTTTTAAAGGAAGAGTCAAAGACACAATCTTACCAGCTTACATAAGACAGCTTCATGACCATAATCCAGGTATCAGCAAATACAAAGGGCCACATAATAAATATTTTAGGTTTTGTAGCCTGTGGGGTCTTGGTCGCAACTATTCAACTTTGCTGTTACAGTGTGAAAGAAACCATAGACATAAATAAGTAAATTGGCAAGCCTGCGTTCCAATAAAACTTTATTTACAAAAACAAATGGCCAATCCACAAACTGGAGTTTGCTGACACCTGATTAACCCAATGTAACAAATACACATCAAGTATATACTTATGTGCAAAATATCAATGCCAGATTCTGAGGTATGTGAAACACAGTGTCCCAGGCCTACATTATATTAGAGGAGAATCAACCATAATTAACTCTGGGGAACAGGCAGACTTGATGAGTATGATAAGAGAAGTACAAACAACACTGAAGAGTAAACTTTTGAGCACCTGAACTATTGACCATGACCTCCTGTTCCAAAGTGTTTTCTTGGCTTCTGGGATATTATGAACTCTGGTTTTCTTCCAACCATTCTGCATACTCTTTCACAGTCTCTTCACAGACTTTTTTCTACTACTATGTTCTTTCCTAAAATGTTGTTATTCCTGCCCTATGCTCACTTCTCTCTGTATGCTACAGTCTCCCTTGGTAATCTCACTCACAATAAGAATGAGAGTACCACCTATAGGCTGAGAATACATCACATACACATCTTATAACTGGATATCCATAATAATCCAGCTGGATGAGCCACAGGCACCTCAAACTCAACAGCCCAAAACTGAATGAATCATCTCTCCTTAAATAGTTTCTAGCCCTACGTTCCTATCTTGGTAAACAGCACCACCATTCACCTAACTCAGAAACGCATGCTTCCTACTTAGCTCCTCCCCAATCTTTATTCTCTCTGATCTGTCCCCTTATTCCTCACCATACATCAGTCACCAAATTCTTTTCCATTCTACATTCTAAATCTCTCCATATCTACCCACTTCTTTTTCTTTCTCTGTTCTTGCCCTAAATCAGGCTGCCATTATCTCCTACCTAGATAACAGTCTCTGACCTGATCAGACATTATCCAGATTTGCCTGCCTCCAAACCAGTTCCCACAGTACAGCTAGAGTTACTTTTCTAAAATGCCTGGGACAGATTATTTGCCAGCTGTCTCTCAGCCCAAGTCCACCACCATTCCATAATCTGCTCTATGATGCTAGAGTTAGGAGTCTGCAAATCACATTTCCCAGACCCCTTGCAACTGGCTTCTTGTTAAATTCTGACAATGGGAGCCACTGGCAGGAGACTAGAAGGCAGAGGCAGGGAGAACAGATTTCCTGTTTTCCAGCTCCTGTCAGTCTCCACAGTAGCAGAAAGCTCTAGTTTCCTAAGCTTTTAGCACTGTGCATACTAGCCACTAATCCTATCTCCTTGATGGTGGGAGCACAAGCCATAAGGTTATCTACTATCTACAGTAATGGTCCCTACTCTTGAGTTTCTAGGTTAGTCACCATGCCCATTCCCTTTTTGCTCCCTCCAGTCTTAGGCAGCTGCTTCCTGAAGTTACTAATCTATAGGCTATCTCTGCTTCCACCTTTACTCTTTCAGCCCTCCCATACTCGTTGTCCCCAATTCCCAATGTTAAATCACTTCTATTTGAAATATGAGCATGGCATCTATTTTGTGATTGGACCTTGACTGATGCAGTACTTGGTACTGAGAGTGGTTCCCAGGGGAAAAAAAAACCCAAAATGGAATTCTATCATTGGGTTGATTACTTCTCTGACATTGAACAGTGATGACCTCATGCCTCCCTCTAACGCTTTCTCTACAGAGAGGCTACTATGATTTTTACAAAATGTTTTGTGATCATCTCAGTGGTTCACCACGGCCATCGGGAGAGCGGGTTTACTAAGACTCTCAGGGTTCTAGAGCCACCGTTTCTCTCTACACTTCCTCCTCCCTCATGCTCTAAGCTCCAACCAGTCTGAACTCCTTTCCATTTCAAAACCATTATGTCTCTGTCACTCCCTTCACAAAGCTGTTTCACTAACCTCATATATTATTCTCCTAATCCTCTGTTGACCCAGCTAACTTCTACTTAGCTTAAACAGTACTTTCTCCAAGAAGTCTTCCTGGATTCGCATGTAGCCGAACTTCATCCATTATAACAGAAATGATACTGCCTGTTAACTGTGTTGTTACTTTGTATTCCCCACAAATACTGTGAATTATGGGAAGACAGGTACTCTGTTCATCTTGCTCACAGTTTTAATCATACAAGTTTTTGATAATAGTTTGTTGAATGAATGATTGAATAAATTAATCCATCAATGAGAAGGGATAGATTAATTCCTACTAGGGGAGATTTGGGGACTCTTCTTAAAGGAGGTAGGATTTTATACTCTCCAGCACTGTAGAAATTTTGCAGAAAATTTCATCCTTCGCTTCCATTAACTTCCTAACAATTCATATAAGTAAAAATGTTTATTTTTCTTTTAGGGGTATCCAAATTATCAAGCAGCTCTTGAAAAATAAACTTCTTGGGAATAAAACTTATCTCTTTGGCTATATCCATAGGCAATCAAATAGATAAAACTACCTTAGAAATATAGTAACCAAACTCCCTTGGATGCTTATAAGCCCTCTCCCTTTTTAAAGGGCCTAGGCAGTTTCCAACATCCATTCTAAAGTAAAATGTGTACTGGCATCCCAACAAGCTTACCTGACAGCTTTCCCTTAAAAAAACTCACACACACCAGATTTTAGAAGCTGCTTTAAACCAAGTATGTTATAAATCTGAACATTACTTTCAGAACTCAGTCAATGGGAAGAAAAGTGTTTCAATGAGGTATAAATCTTTATATTGATCTCTCTATATAGAGTTACTGTATAAATTGGAGATATGTTTCCATATTTGCAACTTATTCTTCCTCTACCCCAAAAGGTTGAAATAATAAGAGAAATGGCTAAGTTTTCCTGTAGTTTTGTAACTTTATGGATAAAAGTAACAGATCTATGTGAATTTTACTTTTCATCACTTACCTTTCATACATTAAATTTAGTTATGATGAAATAGGAGAGACACTGACCAAAAGTTTCTAGATTAATTTTTTTTAATGTTTCTGGGTCATTTAGTAGACTTATTTCTGCTGAGTAAACACTATAACACTTTGCAGTTCAAAGGTTTCAGTCTTTAGGCATTTGGTTAATCATTTACTTTTTTTCTTGATTTCTTGGTAGCAACAATATACTTAACATGAATCAATGATGGCACATAGTCCTCCTATTTATTTTCAGGTAATTATATTAAGACTATTCTTGGCACAATGTTAAAATAGCATAGCAGAACAAAAGAAGTCATTATTTAAAGTTGTTTAGCTTTCCAAAATAGTAAAGTAACAATAGAAAGTGGGAATAATTTTCTCTCTCTTGACTTTGACAAAATGCCTAACCCTGTCCCTTTTTCTCCCTGACTTCCTTTCTTACCCCAAATTCCTTAGAAAACTTGCAATTGTTGACCTAAATGCGCTTGCTATACTTGAATCTCAGCCTCATTTCCCTCTGTGGCAACTCAAGAAATCCATCTAAAACAATAATCCCCAACACACTTCTCTTGTGAGTTTCAGTTAAATTTTAACCATCTCATTCTTGGCATCACATAGGGCTTATTTGCTTCTCAAAAAAGGGAAGGAAAGGGAAGGAGGAAGGAAAGGGAGCAGAAATATAGCTCCAGAGCATACAAAGACCCGGGAAGGAATGGGAATACACCCTTCCTGAGAACCAACAGCTAAAAAAGTGAAAGTAAAGAAGTTTAGGCCACGGTTAAGAGGAAAGACTCCAGAGCCAGCTTGTCTACACCTGAGCCACAGTTCTTCCAACTGTTTCTTTAGCCTCCTCACATTATTTGCCTCTTTCTGCCTGCTTCTCTCTCCCCATCTGTAAAACAATAATGATATTAACACCTGCTTCATGAGAGGCGAAGTGACTTTTTCTAAACTTGCACAGCATCTACATGGCAGAAGCAGGAAGGGGTAATCCGGGCCAGAATCCTGTCTACTCTTCTCCATGGGGTCCTCCTCATCTCCCCTAAAAGATTCTCACCTATATGGGTACTCATATACTGCAGCCAAGTCAACCTCCTCGTATTTCCCAAACTCAAACTTGACACCATCATCACACCTTTACTCTCTTGCGTTCATTCTGTCATTACTCAACTATGAAATACCAAATTAAATATCAAACCTTTCAAGATACGGCTCAAATCCCTTTTATGGCTGCCTTTTTATTTTCTTTTATACCCAATTCCTCCTTCCCACCCAATCAAACTAACCCTAACCCTACTGAATATTTTATAGCTTCTATCAGAGTACCCACGAGATATTACCAGGAGTATCTTTTTTCCTGTGTTCACTGACTAGACCATGAACTCCTTTAGATCAATACCGAATCTCATTACTACGCATTTTTGTGTCCCCAATCCAGAGCTGAGTACCCCATGCCTAAGAAGCACTGCATGTATATTTTTAAATAGTTGTAACTCTTTTGATTACAAAAGCAACATAAAAATGCTTGGAGTAGAAAATAAAAGGCTCCTATAAATCCATCCTTCAGAGCTTTACATTCTCCTAGACTTCTTTCTATGAATATATAATTTACACACACAGAAAAAAAAAATAAGTAATTTCAATGGGATTTTATAAGTTCATCTTTTGCCTAAAATTCTTTTAATGTATTATGTCATTTCTTTATACAAATATGTCATATTTAATTTGACCATTTTTCTACTAATGGATATTCACACTCTTTCCAACTTTTCAATAGTAAAAAGTACTACAGACACCTATTACATATCAGTGCAAATATTATGTAGGAATTGCTAGAAATCAATACATGTTTAAAATGGTGATAAACATATTCAATAGCATTCCAAAATATTGTACTAATTTTAATTACTCTTCCACTCCTAGTGTATAAGATTACCTTTTTCCTATCCAATTCTGAGTATTATTAACCATACCAATCTTTGCCAATCTGATAAGTGAAAAATGGCATGTTATTAAAATTTGTATTTCTTAGGTCATTAATGAGGTTGAACATCTTTGTACATGATGATCAAGGAAGTGAGAGGAGGTTCTTGCCATAAAAATTTAAATTTTCTCAACATCAAAATAATCTCTTTCTGCATGAGTTGGAGATGAGAAGTTGCTTTCCTGTAACCCAATATACTGATACTTGGTGAGGACATTCTCTAAAATTATTTCCTGTGGGTAGATGAGACTGGGCTAATATTTTCAGGCCACTACAATATCATGCAGTCCAGTGAATTGAAATATAGGAAATATTTAACTTCTGCACTATTAATCACCACAGACTGTTTGGGGAGAAGATAATCAGCACCATATTTCCAACATAAATGCTTACAATTTTGAAAAGTAAATTTATGACAGGGAATTCTATACAGTTGAGTTCTTATGGCTTTCTAAGTCCTGCTAAAGAAATAACGGTTTCCCTGTCTTCACAAAGCCAGTCCAAGTTAAGCAACAAGAAAGCATTAAAATGTACATATCACAGATTCTTAAATGTAAAGGTCAGACAATCAAAGATGTGAAGATGATCTTCTGCTTCACTGACTTTTAGCAAAAAGATCATAAACTGACAAAAGAAGTGAGAAGAGCAAGATTGGAAAAAGGCTCTGGCCAGCTTCTTTCAAAGTCACTTCTCAGCTGGAGGGAAAGGGAAGACCAGTTGTTAAGTCTAAGATGAAGGAAGACATTGACGGTAATCCCTTTCTTATTCAAAGGAACAGACATACTGATGAAGGCCCTAATTACAAAGGAGAGTGGAGGGCTCTTCCTGTAAAATACCTCCTTTCCTAGCCTTTAAGATTTAACAGTCCTAAAGCCTGTTAAGTCATCATTCTGTTCTGTTACCACCATTAAAATGTGCTCTTAGGAAGAAGGAACATAACAAAACCCCAAGGGAAGGATTTCAGCTGTAATTTTATTAGGGGAAACATGCCTAATTATGGATTTGCATGACTCCCTTCTCAGAGAATTCTTCAGAACCTTCAGTGAGTCAAGCAAGACTCTAAGATACAAACCTAGCTATCAAGCAGAAAAAGATTAATCTGTTGTTATTTTATTAAATTAAGCAATATAGTACTACATATAACATGACATGGCTCTTTTGCCAAGAAATCATGGTAACGTGCTACAGTATCATCCACCAGACATGAGCCTTACAAATACTTTTTGAACCAGGTCAAGACACATCCTACCACACTCATACAGCAACCATTTAGCATATCACCACTTTCCCTTCTTAAACCTCATGCTGGATGACTCCTGTTACAGGCTAAGGTGAGGCTAGTGTTACAAAGTTAAACAGGATGAGACATCATAAGAATTGATGGCAACACAATGGCGGCAGGAAGTGATGTCTGCCATGGAAAGAACTATTCATCAAGTATATAACTAGCTCAAGAAGCTCTTCTAGTGTAAGAAGTTTAAGTAATAAATTAATTCATCAAACTTTTATTGAGATATACATAATATATAAAGCACTACGTTATGCTCTGGGATAAAAGACTAGGAAAAAAACACAAAGATAACTAAGGTCCAGTGCACCTACCTCCAAGGAGTATACCATCACAAAAGGAAGATAGATAAGGCAACAGTAACAAGACAAATGGTAGTAATAGAGCAAACTAAAGAGGGGAATTGATAATGGGTTAAAGAAGAAGAAAGCAGCTGATCTTCAAATTCCCACTTGAAATATAGGGATAGGCCAAATGAAGGGAGCCACTGAAGTTTGCCGAAACTAACAACTAAAACACAGTTGAACAGGATTTCCTCAGGTTACACACACTAATCCTCTCATATCACTGTCCTTCACAATACTCAGTGAAGTAATACTGTGATTCTTCCATTGTGGGTCCTGTTCAATGGAATTCAAAGGGGAAAATGCACCCAGTCAACTTGCTCTGGACAATTTGCAATACCTGCCAAATGGTGCATATTAGAATTATAGACATGAGAAGTAGGGAAGGCAATACTAAGTATGGTTGTATACTGAACTTTGTGGTTGTCTACCTAAAATAAATTTCAGGGGTAAACCTGACTGGATTAAGAATCACAGAGAGCCTAGGAAGACCAAGTGCTGTAGGCATTAAAAATAAAAAATAAGGGATTGTAAACTGACAAGGTCCTTGCAATCTGTGAGGTCAACCAAGGGTTGCCTCCCCTAAAAAAATTAAAAATAAATAAATAAGTAAAGAATCACAGAGAAACAGTACCTAAAGTCTATGTACCTCTCAGATCTTGATAAAATCACTTATATTTTGAGAAATTTGACTTGAATTTTTGGTTACCTCCTAAGAGTTCCACCTGAGGTGATCAGGTCAAATAAGTTAGCTCTTTGAGGTTACAGTTCATATTTCTTTCATTTCTAGACCTAGCACAAATGTAGGCACTAAAATATTTGAGAAGAGGAAAAGAAGAAGAAAAATCAAGGGTCAGCTAGTACTCCCTGGATTCCACCCTCAGCCACTGGGGGCACATAGAGTGCCGATTCCACCATTCAGGAAGAAACAACTGGGTCCAGTATCAAAATGAAGTAAGACTAAGGTACTGAAACTACAGTTGGCCTCTCTCATTTACTACACATAGTATCAGTATTGGTTAGGGAAGACTAGCCACTGCTGAAATTGACCCCAAAACAGGATGGCTCAAACACCTCAGAATTTTGTGTCTTGCTGCCATGACAGGGAATGGGTGGGTGAGGTGCTCTTTCTCACACTGAAGCAGGGATTCAGGCTGATGGCCTCTGCAGTCTTTATCATGGTCATTCTAATAGCTAGAACTCAGTCACCTGGCTGCAGCTAAGAGCAGAGAAGGCTGGAAAATGCCTTCTTGCTGAGGACTCAGGAAGAGAAAAATGTGGATTTTGGTGAATAGCCAACAGCCTCTGCCATTGTATTTTATGGCTTTTCCTTCCTCTTTCAAGATTTCCCTTGCTGTGTTTATATATATAGTTCTACACAGTAATATATACGTGTATTTCCATACAGTAAACTTTTGATCCCACCTATATAATGAATACCAGGGACCTGCTCACAAAGATAGCTGACCCTTTATTTCTGAATGAAAGAGAACAGCCTGATATTAGGGTCCAGATGAAGCAGCTCATGAAAAAGCTTTGCTTAGCTTCTTCCAAGAGAGGGTCAAGGGAGATAAATTCTTTAGTGTCTACATTTCCCTTAAGGTCATTATTAGGATTTACCCAAATAATATACTCATGGAGAGTTCATCTCCAAGCTGGCAAATACTAGTACGGCATATAATTTTCCCTCAGAATGGGAGCAAAATGTGAAGTATTTCCTTGAGACCCTCAATGATGCCATTTTCTGGCTAAGAATCATTATGTCTTAGACTTGGGCAGTTTTATCACCAGCACTACAAGCTAGCTTCCTTCTCAGAGCAATCCCTTACAAAGAAAGCATACTTCATTTCAAAGGCATTTTACACATTAAACAATGGGTATAAACAATGCCGTGCTGGAATGTGGACACCCAGCAGGTTGGCTAACACACTCCCAGGTTAGTTACCCTTACCTGCCTCCCAGAGCATGTGGCTGAAAACCATGCCTCAGCAAAACGACAAATCAGCATATGTCATGGACCTTGCATAGTCTATCTCAGGTGTTGAATCACTGACATACAAATGATCTACCTCACACAAGTGTACTAGATTATGTGTTTTTTTGGTAAGGTATATATGCGATTCATCTTGCTATTCTCCACAATGCTTTGTATATATCATCATCCAATAAGCATTTGCTGAATGAATGTAGTCAATTTCTTATTTTTAATTTGTCATTAATAGGTCCTCTACATGTGTCCACATAAGGGTTGTTAGTATTAAGGACACACACTCAGCTGTGTGACTCATTCTGTACACAACCTTGCCAATAGGTGTGGGGTAAATACTTTCTGACTGTAGCAGTGACAATGCTGGTGGACTATGATAGCACAACCAGTCACAATACATAAAAGACTGTGCTATTTAATGCCTATGGGTCCAATCAGTCACCATCAATATTGCAAGACCATAGGCCCTAATATGGTTCCCTTACCTCTTAGCACTACTCCCATCCCTGTTTTAATTTTCTCCATAGCTCGTATCACCATCTGACATATTCAACTTTGTTGTGTATCTGTCTCTACCACTAGAAGCTCTGTGAGGGCAGGAGATTATATCCCTGTTGTCCCACTCCCAAATAGTACCTGGCACATCAGAAGTGCTCAATAGACATCTGTGGAAAGAATGGATAAAATAAAGAAGATATTTGGATTCTTTCCTCTAAATCTGAAGATTTGGGCCATAAAAGAAATTGACCCTGCAATGCTCCACATGTTCACATTCTTTTGAAATAGGCAGAACATCTCAAGAAGAGATCTCAAAGATGTCATAAAGCAGGGTTTCTAGAAATCTGAGTAATTGTTATACCATCTTAAAGTCCCCAGATAAACTGAGAATGGACAGAATCTTCAGGATTGGCCCTTTTGGCAGCCTTTCACCAAACAAGAACCACCTGTGCATGCCTATCTTGCTGTCCACCCCTGGCTCCCTCTCCACTAAAGAGTCCTGTCCATGGAGCTGGCACCAGTATCTGAGGCATGAAGCCAGACAGGAGGATGGGAAATTCCTTCAAATGGCTTCCAGAAACAAATCTGAGTCCCACACGAATAAAATGATCGGACCCCAGACCCAGCTCTACCCACAGGAAGTAGCCAAAATTCATTTACGAAAAAAAAAAAGTTTCAGGTTAAAATTCTCAACTTTTCAAAAATGGCTGTATACCTGACAAATTACATTAGGTTTAAAAAAAAAAAATCACTGAATGTTATGGAAAACAGTTTGGAGTTTCCTCAAAAAATTAAAAATCAAATTATCATATGATCAAATGCTTCCAGTTCTGGGTATTTATCTGAAGAAAATGAAAACACTCAAAAAGATATATGCACCCCCATGTTTACTGCAGCATTATTTACAAGAGCCAAGATATGGAAATAACGTAAGTGTCCATTGGATGGATGAATGGATAAAGAAAATATGAATATGTGTGTATATATATTTAGCCATAGAAAAGAAGGAAATCTTACCATTTGTGACAATGTGGATGGACTTTGAAGGCATTATGCTAAGTGAAATAAGTCAGAGAAAGACAAATGCAGCATGATTTCACTTATATGTGGAATCTAAACAAAATAAAACTGAACTAAAAACAAAAACAAAAAACACCAAACTCACAGGTACAAAGAAAAGATTGGTGGTTGCCAGAGACGGGGGTTGGGGGAATGAGTGTCATGGGGACGTACTGTACGGCATGGTGCCTATAGTTAATAATACTATATTACACATTTGAAAGTTGATAAGAGAGTAGATCTTAAAAGTTCTCAGCTCAGTGAAAAAAAGATTTGTAATTATGGTGATAGATGTTAACTAGACTTGTGGAAATCATTTTGCAAAATATACAAATATCAAGTCATTATGTTATATATCTGAAATCAATGTGTTACATGTCAATTATTCCTCAATGATAAAAAAAATCTTTAAAATTCTATTGAGAGACATAAATACCAGTAAATGGCAAACCAAAGAAAAAACAAAATCACTGAAATGTTATTAGTTTGCAAAGCTATTTCTTGCTTGATGGAACTTTAAAACCCATGTTCTATTTAATTTTTCACATAAGGAGAGCAGTGTCAATTGGCAACAATGATCCCTGTTCATTCATTCTTCTGTCGACTCTAAAACAGTAATAAAATAATATTCCCAAAGTAATGGCAAGAGAATACCATCTTGAGAATGTGTAACACTAAAGATATTTAATAGATCAAAAGGTTTAACATATAGCACATTTTACACATCAGAAGTTTTTAGAATAATAGACATTAGAATCTAACAATTCATAGAAAAATGGCAGAGTTTTCAAATCTGCAAAGGAAGAGTTGTTTTAACACCTTCCATCATACTTAAAGTTTCCACTGAGACTTTCTTCAAATATACTCTGGTCAAAAGGTTTGCTTCAAGTTTTTTTTTTTTTTCTTTTTAGTAAACACTGCCCCCATCAGCCCACCAGCCAACCAGTATGTATTATGTGTTAAACTCAATGCTAGGCATGGGGACCCGACGCTAGGCTAAGACAAAGATATAACTTTCATTAGGAGTTACTAGATTCCACAGCAAAATACAAAAAAAAATGGTATGACTGACAGCTAAGATCATTTCTAGTTAATTTGCTTCATTTTGACTTCAGAACTTCACAAAACCATAAAACTTTTCCAGAGATCAAGTCAGATAGCAACAACAACAACAACAACAAAAATGAAATCTCAAAGTATTTCAATTAAGTGGAAAATTCTGAATCCTTGGTTTTAATATCTGCTGTTCTAAAACTTATATATCTTTGGAGCTTATTAATTTCCTATATTTCTTAATCTTATTTGCAGATCACCTGGGTTCTCTGCTTTTCCATTTTCTTATTTGCCTCTCACAGTAAAAGCGAAAAATCATACAAATTATGCAAAACTATATGATAAATAATTATTGTATTTCTTTATTTCCCAGACCTAAGCCCCAAAATGTCAGGTTATGTAGTATCATGCAGCATAATCAAATGCAAAAAAAGCTCTCCTCCCTTAAGGAAACAGAAACACAAGTCCAACCCACCAACTAAGGAACAGGGTATAGCCACAATATCGCATACTCTTTCCAGAACTCATTTTAACTTGGCTCTCATCTTCAACTAAGTAGTGGAGGTTTTTCATCCCATTGGTTTCTGTTAATGGGCTCCAAATCACTCACCTGTAGCCTCTTCATGCAAAATGACATCATGCAAAAAACAAAAACAAAAAACTTTGCATTTAGAACCAAACCAAAATATCACAAATTTGAATATGACATAGTCCTAAATATTCAGCAACAGTGATGGACTCTGTATGAGCTATAAATCATGCAATACTGTTGTTTATCTTTTCTAAAGAATGGCACTCTCCAGAGAGAAATGCTATTCTAATAGGCTATCCCCATTCTCTGCATCAGCCTAACTTTGTGTTTAACTTTGAAACACTGGAAGGATACGAAACACAAATGCTCTTGATGGTGGCTAAGATTTGGGGGAATGTGGAAGAGGTCTTTGGAGTTTCTGGGATATCCTGAAATAGCTTCATAGCCTTGGGCATCATCCGTATAATCGATTCCACCTTCAAATATATTCCTGGAATTCTGAGTTCTCACCACAGAGATTTTTAGCCTAGGCAGTTATCACAGAGCTAAGTCATAGCTCACTTTGTGATAGATACCCTTACTTAGACTGGAAAAGAGACATATAGAATATTCCAAAGTTGCCCGTAATTAGACACAGAGCAAGAACAAAACTAATTTGCCCCTCATTTTTTCACTTCAATGAAGCTTTTTCTGCAGTAAACCCACTCAGGCAATTAAAATCAATTCCAATTTCCACTTTCTAAGCCTTTATAGTCTTTGCTCTTAAGAGAAAGAAGGGAATTAGGTGAACAAAACTTGAATTTTAAATCTGAATTCAAATTGTCTGTGGCTACTTCATACTTCAGTAAATAAATAAGTGTGGCATAAGCTAATAAATATTTCATATACATGTACAACATGTTTTTATAAAGTATCCACCTACCTTTAACCCAGCCTTTTAGTTAGGACTGCACTTTATGGAAAACTCCACACACAAAGCTCCTTTCCTCCTAGTACTTCAAGGTCCTTATGAAGGAGCAGAACTCTCAACAGGAAACCAAAGCACAGAAAGGAGGGGCCATTTTCCTCACTGACACCAGAACCCCAAATTCCTGACATTCCCCAGCCATAAACTCAAGGCTCGCATCACCATATACCACATGCTTTTCACATGAAGATTGGTCTGCTCAGTGGATTTTACACAAAACTTAATTTTTTTTTTTTTTTTTTTTTTTTTTGCAATTTGCTCAAAGTGACAAATATGAGAAAAAATAAAATTTCGATATGGCCAATGGTAGTACCCATCCCCATGAAAGACTACCCTTCTATTTCATACTCTAACTTTCATGTATTCTAAAACTATCTTCAGCAAAGTCAATGAGATAACTTGCTAGAAGAACCCAGGCTTCTGACTTTCCAATACATCAATCTAAATGCAACAGGTCACCTAAAGCAGATATGTAAATCATTTCACTATAACAGATTTAATGTTGAGAATAATAAACAAGGCTCCAGTGAAAAATAAATTTGCTCATAAAGATAAAAACTTACTTTGTGTTTAATATCTACTTCCAAAAAAGAAATCTATATTTTACTAAGAGCTCTGAAACCTTTGACGTATTCTTTGCCTCACTCATCTGAACCACAAGTAATTATGAAGCACCTGAATTGTGATGTGGGCTCTGACCTAAGCTTCCTATACAATGACACTTTTCCAGATGGCACCTGAGGTTGTCAGGTGCTTCTTACATTGGTAAATACTCAAGGACATTACGTAAGGAGGCTCCTCTCCCACACAATCATTAACTTCAGAAAGCCACTCACTGCTACTCATTTGGGAAGTGGACTACCTTTTCTTATGATGGAAACTCCCATGTGCCTGGGAAATAAGAGTTAATGTTATTCATTACACAGGAGAAGCTACAGTTATTAGGAATAACTGAACAAAAGATGAGTTACTGAGTTCAGCTCAAAAGAGAGACAAAATATTCTCTTGAGGACCTAGAACTGCAAAATCCAATGGCTTTTAGGTATTTGCATGCTATTCAGTGATAGAAAAATGAAAGACCCAGGCTTAAGGCACTGCTATTCACCTTTGAAAACTGCAGGATGCTTTCTTACAGGATTTGGTTCAAATAACTCCAGATTAACAAAAAAGTATTTCTAAGCTACATAGTCAAGCAATCAATTGGATCCTGGGTGCAGAAATTAGTGGGAAACGTATGAGCTATTGTCGAATTCCATGGGCCAAGCTGGCTTTTCTCTGGACGGCTAAAATCTTCAAAAGTTAAGACTAATGAGTTACCAAAGCATCTTGAGTTTCCTTACTGTGGCTAGAAAAACAGCATATTCATGGTGTTGTTTTTCATTATACTATAGAGTTACAGCAACCACTCATCCTGCCTCTACATCTGTTTTTCTCTTTTGAGAGATAGTCCATTTCACAAAAAGAACTGCTAATTTTACTTGGTGGGCCCTAAAATGTACATGTACAGCATAGCAGGTGGTCTTTACAGCTTCTAAGCTTTAATTAATCATAAATTTTTGGACAGCAGTGATTCTGCTTTATGGGTGAGGGGGGGCAGGGGAGACTGCATAACCATCTAGCTCAAATTCTGGTTTTGCTACTGATGAGTCGTGAGACTTGGAACTGATCTTTTACACATAAAAAAGTTAAAAAATAAAAGAGCTAATTTATAAGGTCACCAGTGATTCCATGTATGTGGCAAGAAATGTAAAAGATGACCATAGAACAGCAGTTTTCAAGTTTTTTGGTCTTAAGACACTTTTACGGTCCTAGAAATTATTAAAGATTCCTAAGAGCTTATCTTAGGAAATTCTAGAAAACACAAGAATACACACACACACACACACACACACACATTCCAATAGACAACAAGTGTTATCTAGAAAATTCCACTACACACATGTGAGAAAATGAGAGTAAAAGAGGTAAATAACACCTTAGTACTATTATAAAAATTATTTTGGCTTCACAGACCCCTTGATAGGGTCTCAGGAACCCCCAGACATTTTTAGATCACACTTTGAGAACCACTAGCAGAAATATCCCAACATAAGAAAGCAGGAAAGCTGTCAATGACTACTAGAATCATACCAAAGGATTCAGGAGCCAACACAGAGGGGCTCCCGCTGGTCAAAGATAGCATAGTTTTAGTATCTATCGGTAAGAATAAATGCAACAAATTGAAACACCGATATTTTTAAATTTATGAATTCTTAATGAATCACACACCTTTCCCTCTCTACCTCCATCTTTGTCTGTCTGTCTCTGTCTCTTTCAATGGTTATTTTTGGAGATTACTAATTAGATGACTAATGGAGTCAACTAATCATTTTGAAAATTGGTAAATAAAGAGAAAGAATCAAGTGTTCTCCTGCCTTTCCATCATAAACTATACCTCAGGATAACCAAATAGCTGACTAGTTTCTCTTTATAGAAGTATTCTAGGTAATAAATGAAGAAATAGTTGAAATAAGATTTTGAATCCCCTAATTATGAATTTAGGCAGCAATAATCACCATTGACTGTCAACATATCTCT
>CM053509.1:64570070-64617632 GCA_028627145.1 Eidolon dupreanum
CATTTCCTCCACCCCACCTGAGCCACCCACCACCCAAACATCCCATCCTCTGACTAGAAATAATATCCCCAGCTTCCTTATCAAAATCCCCTTCATTGTGATCAACCACTAGGGCCTCATCAGAAGTTTCATTTCACATCCCATATTACTCAGTTTCCTTTCTAAAACCCGTCATTCCCATCACACACACTTTCATGACACCTTTGACAAATGCCTAACTTAACGTGCTCACCTTTTTGTCCTTCTCCTGCTGCCAAACCCCAGCCTTAGATGACGCCTACTATAGCTCTGTCTGTGCCTACAACTCAGGACCTGGGCACTGGAGAAAGTGACAAGCAGGCAGATAGTGTCAATCATGAGCACCAACTGCAAATGAGTACTCAGCAACACTGGCTAATTCCACCACATTTCTCCCACAGACTCATTCTCCCACTCTACTTAACTGTTATTTCACTTTCAAACCTCCACCCCTTCTGACATCCAGACCACCAGCACCCAAGTCTCAGATGATCTTGTCTCCTAAGAGAGAAATGGAACCCATCACACAGCAACTTCTTGTTACCTAACTTACATCTCTACCAACCTTCAGCTTCTTCCTTCCTGTTGCATCCTTTTCCCTCCTCTCATCCAATGTCAACCACTCATGTGAGCTTTAGAACCCACTCTGTCCTACTTTCTCAGGCTCGCCTAATCAGTTACCCCTCTTCTCTCCTGTTTACTTTTCAACTTCTCCCTTTCAAACAGATCCTTCCCGTCAACACTTCAACATCCTAAAATCCTACCTTTAAAGGACTGCACTTCAACCTCACATGTCTCTAGCTAGTGCCTAATTTCTTTGCTTCCTTCACAGGGAAAATAAAAATTGTTCTCCTTGGGTATCTCCATTTTGTCATCTCCCATTCAATTCTCAACCTATTTGAATCTGGCTGGCTCCATTACTCTCTGAAACAGCTCCAGGTCAACAATAATCTCTTTGTTGGCAAATTAAAATGAGAATCATTTTTTCATTCTTTATCTTTTGGCAATGCTGATCAGTTTTTCCCTGGAATACTCCTAGCTTTGGCCTCTACAACCAATGCTCTCCTCTCTCCTGCCATGGTTCTCTTCTCTTTGCAGGCTTGTTCTCTTTTACCTGTTCTTTAGGGTTCTAGCTCCCCCCAAAAAAGCTTGAACCTAGACCTCCTTTTCTTTTCACTCTATATGCAGGCAAAAGCTCAACTACCCACAGGGGCAAACAGTGATACAATTAAATGAAACAAAGTTGATTTTCATTTTCACCTCAACTCTGTCATTTAAAACAGCAGAAGAGCAGGATAACTGGCAACAGACCCTAGGCATCAGGGCAAGATGACAATAGGGAGAGATGCAGATTATAATAAAATGGAGAGCAGATGCTTCTATTAAGACAACAGTTACTTAGCTTGAGCCAGAAGTCCTGAGTTCTATATAAAAACTCACAATTTTTAATCTTGGCAACTGCATCAATTAAACTTTCTTTCTGGTACAAATAAAAGAATCCTGGTTACACCAAAAGGAGAATTTATTGGCTCTTTTAACTGAAAAGCCTAGAGGTACAGCTGCCACTGGGTTTGATCAGTGTGATCAGGACCAGTTTCTCTATCTGGATTATATTTCTTTGTTGTCCCTCTTCTCAGATAAGCTCTACCCTATGGCAGCAAGGCAGTTGCCAGACCTTCAGACCATACCCTGCCAGGTGTTTAAACAGAAAACAAGATAAATTCTCTTCCTGGAGCTTCCTCACAGTCTCAAAATTCCCTTTGATTGGGCCAGCTTGGATTGTTAGATGATTCTTGAACCAGTCATTGTAGCTAGGCTACTCAGCAGATGATTGGCCGGCCCTAGGGCACACACTTCATCTGGGGTCAGAATGGAACTTAATCTTAAAGCACAAGGTCTGAGATTGGAGGATAGGAAATTTCTTAAAAGGAAATCATGATGCTGCTATCAAAAAGAGAAAATATATTCTGGGCAGCCAAAAAACCATAAACATACTATAGCAACTTGTTCAAATATTTTAAAAACATTACACAGGCCAAATAAAACAGGTTTGCTAGCTGAAAGGGCTTGTCAACCTCCAGTTCCAATTCTCTTTTCTCTGTTTGTTTCCTAGGTTATCTCATCCAAGATCGAGTCTTCATTTACCATCTCTGTACCCAAAATGCCACATTTTTATCTCTGACTCACGAATTCAACTGCCTACTCAACATCTTCACTTGGATGCCTCAAACTCATCTCAAATTCAATTTGTTCAAAATGAAATTATCTTCTCTCCCTCCACCCCCGCTTGCCTAAAGCTGGCCTGCCCTGGAGTTCCTTTTGGGGTGGGGGGAGTAAAGGTAGGCAAGACCAACATGTCCAAGGTATTGTTTGAAAAGAAAACTCTTTCAGGAAGTCAACTGTAAGAATCCACTGAAATTCTTCTGCTAGTTCAAATATTCAAGAGAGACATTTGATAATTCATCTAAATTTGCCATTTCCATTTTTCATCTCTTCACAATATACTTTTTAAGACACAGAGAAATTAAGTTTCATCACAATAAGTACCAAAGGGAGAAAGACTGTCAAGGGATATTGAAAGTGCTTTTGCTTTTGCTAGTTTGTTAGCACAGATGGAATCATGTTCTAGGAAACATATTATCTGATTTGATCCTGATGACAACCCAGAAGGTTGGTAAGGCAAATATTACCACATTGCATCAAATCTAAGAAATCACTGGTTGTAAGATGCACCATTATTTTATGAACCACTATATTAGGAAAAAACACCATAAATTAAACCACAACATATAATGCATTGTAAAACACATCTTGTTTTCGGATATATTAAAATGTAAAATGTAAAATGGACCAAAAAAAAAAAAAAGCTTGTCTTAGAATCTTTGAAAAACATTAGCTTAAGGCTCACTTTTTAGATAAAAAACAGAGACTCAGAGACTTGCTCAAAGTTATAATTAAAAAGTTTAAGAATGGACTTGAACCCACGTGGATCAGTTTCCTAATCTGTTTTCCCCCCAGTCTAGCCCTTGGGTTTGAATGATCTCTATAGTTTCTTTGGGACCCCCAAAGCTCTTCTGATACAATATTGGTGAAGGAAAATCAGAACCAAGTCAACTCAAATGATGCTTTTAAATCGACGTGTCTTCCAAGACTGAGAGTAATTTAGAACTTGACCTTTTACTAACTCCTGGACAGCTTAGGAAATACTGCTAGCATAAATAGCAATATATACCAAGTGTAAAAGGATTAGATTACATCATTAATTTCACTGCTAACTCAGTAGGGCTTTAACAAAAAGTTACAGTTTGCTATTAATTTTAAGTATGATTCACAAGATGATTTTCACTTGTGAAGTGATATTACTGGGCATCTAGTCAAGCTAAAATTTTCATTCTTTTATAATAAAGTATCCCCATTTAATGATTTGTTTGTTTCTAAAATACCCATTTGGAAAGGTGCCATGTCACACCTAATTACTGCATAAAATAACACAAAGCAACTGTGTAGCCTAACTATTCTAATCAGTTTGTGCAAGAAGCCTTTTGATTTCAACACCCAACATTCATTAAAAAGAAATTTTGTTGCAAAAGCCAAGAAATTTGGTGTGTGGGATGTGGATAAGATAGAATAGGCTTAATTCATGACAAAGTTCTTAATTTAAATCTAAATGTTTTACATTTTGTATTCCCCACAGCACCTGGAGCAGTGTCTTAAACATACAAACTGCCTAATAAATAAACATGATGATATATACAGTAAGAAAAATGATGATCCCTCTGTTTTTGTAAATGTTGCTTCTTCCTAGGCCTGTGCTGGCTTTATATGAGAAACAGTCTAGTAAATTCTTGGTGGTGCCAACTGGGTGTCAAAGGCACAGCAAATTTAATACTGGAAGTTCTCAAGGAGCTGACAGTCTAGTCAGTGGGAACAAACATAAAATATATGCAGGTGGCAGATTATCTTTAAGTATGCTTAGTAACTGAGGAATATACTAAAATGTTTAATATCATGTCCAAGCAGCAATGGGTGTGGGAATTAGGAGAGCTGGTATAGCCAGTTGCTATATATGACCTTGGGCAGGACACTTCTCTGAACCTGTTTCCTAAATTATTACTTACTCATTCATCCCTCAGGGCTACTACAAAAGAAATTAAGGCAGGAGAAAATCTTTTGCAAACCCCAAAGTACTATACAATGTGAAGTATCATTAGGTATACTAGTAAAATGTCCAGTTGGCCAGGCTATTGCAATGACTTTTTAGGGGGTTGCTTAAGATGAAAGTGGAAGGCTCTTTCTAAAATGCAAACGCAATCATTCATTCCCAGGTTTAAAGGCTCCCTATTGCCAAAGGATAAATTCTCAGCTGTTTAGCTTGGCAGATAAGGCTCTTCAAAAACTGGCCCCTCTGCAGCCCCATCTCTGGCTTTTCTTTTCAAAGACCACAGCAGATACACAACTGCTCCCATCACACTCTCTTCCACACTTCTTTGCCTTTGCAAATTTGATGGAGTTGCTGGCTGTGATTATCCTACCACATCCAAGGCTCCACAGACTGCTATTATAACACTTTCCACATCATCAGGAGGCTCTTAGCTTCTCCAAGGCAAAGAGGGCCAAGGCCTTATTATTCCCATACCTAGCACACAGTCCAACCTACAGCACCTCAGTCAATGTTCCTTAAATGACAGGCAAGGGAGATCCTCATCTGCATACCACAAAAAGATGGTGCCATGGAGAGAATCTCAAGGGTAGGTTGTCAACTGAAAAAAGGTTTAGAGGCCCTAATAAAAACACTACAGGTCCACATCTCTTATCTAAATGCCCTAAGGCCAGAAGCACTTTGGAATTCAAACATGTAGCATACACCTTATGTGTAGAGTGTAGGTCAGCACCCCATACTCAAACATAGTAACACTTCTGCAGCAAAACTTAGGAATAACCACACTAAATGAGATAAATGAATACAGACTCTCATTCACTGAAGTGAGATCTTGCCACCAAATGGGTTATGAGAACTTTCAGAGCCTTTTGGATTCTGGAAATAGAGAGAAAAGACGGTGGGTCCATACCATCTGGTTTGTGTATATAGCTCTTTCATATGCATTTTCTTGTTTGCTCAGAAATTCACTAAAGCAGGACTGACCTATATTTCAGCAACAAATATAAGTGGCCACACACCTAAACAGTAGTGGACAGGCTATAAAATACTCTTAGAAGAAGGAGTTAAGAAGCACATACAAATAGTCATCACCACTGGCAACTATTGCAGCCTCTTAGAGCAAGAAAAAAAAATCTCTGGAACCAGCACTGAAGGACCAGGTGAGAAAAGCAATGAAACACTGAGCAGGGAGTGACTGCGTCAATGACTGTGTGAATGAGTGAATAAATGGATAAACAAACACCATTAGGAATGCCGATCACTGATTTCCAAATGGCTTTCCAACTGGGGGTGGCAGGGGCAGAAATGTACCATTACAGTGGCGTTCATATGCCAAAATCAAGGTGGCCCAGACCAACCCGACTTGTTTCCACATCAAAATAGAAACAGCAATGCATGCCACCTGCTCTCCAGGTCTTCAGGGAGAAACAGAATAACTCTTTTTGCAAATAAATATATACATATATAGACATATATTCTTTTAAATGACCAAAAAGACTCCCACGTAATGCCTCACACAGAACCAAATGCTGGCAGGAGTAAAACTTTTTCTAAAAAATTGACAAGTACTTTCCTTTCTATATAGAAGTATTACATAACTAAGAAGAGGAAGGAGAATGCATAACCCCATTTACAAGGAATCCTAACACCTGAACATCTACTTTGCGTTTATCTATGAATCTAAAAGTTCTTACTTCAGGGAGAAGGAGAATTCTGCCTCATAACATTTATAAAAGGCACCTCCTGATTCTATCATACAACAGAAGCCAATAAAAACAGCAATAACTACCATTTACCACACTGAGCCCTCACTACATCCAAGGCAGGGAGCTGAGCACTTTGAGGGCCTCAGCTGATCCTCACATTAATAACAGAATCTACTTTATAGCGTTATCAACCTATTTTACACATAGGAAACTAGATCTTTCAGTAAAGATCCCAGAGCTTTTAAGAAAAATAGGCAAATGATGGTGATGTCATCTCTTGACAATTACTTGGTTTCTACTCTGAAAAAAAAATGGCACAGTTCATTTTTAATAGCTCGCGTTTCCATCCTCTACTATTTTTCAGTAAGCACATAGCAGAAACAACTCTCTTGTCCACACCTAAAGTCTTTTCCCTGTGTCCCAGCTAAAAATGTCTTCTCTCTCCACCCTACCCATTCATCCATCCATCCATCCATCCATCCATCCATCCATCCATCCCCTTTGTGGTACCCATCCTATACTAGGCACCATGTTAAAGACATAAAATGTACAAGTCACAGTCCCATCCCTCTAGTGTTTACTCTAGACATGTAAGCAAATAATCATACTTGATCATGATAGTTATATATGGCACAGGAGTAGCACAGATCAATTCTGCCTCAGGGTAGAAGTTCAACGGCCACAGAAGGCTTCAAAGAGGTGGTAGCCCTTGACTGGGTCTGAAGAATGATTGCAAAGATACAATATGAATGAAGAGGAGAATGGCATTTTTAAGGGCAAAGAATCAAAATGAACGGTGCTACCATGGTACTTCATGTTATTCAAAATAGTATCAAATGACAACAGGGAAATGAAACTGGGAAATAGGGATGGAATTGGCCATAGAAAAGCAATGGTGAGCAAGCCCCAGTCCCCAAAGTCCAATCTTCTGTGCATGTCTGACCACAGCACCCAAGATAGCACAGCACCCTGCCCTCTAGGAAGGCGAAAAGGGAGGACATGAGGTACTGAATGGGCAAAGGAAGCCAAGGTGCTCATCAACTCACTAGGAATGCCTGGCCACCTCTACCCAAGTGCTTTCCCATCTGCTCTCAGCACCATTATTCTCACCATAAGCCCTGTGGATTCTATGAACAAGTCTCTTGTCCATTCTGAGGCCAATATCTGCCAATTATTTATGATTCTAGGGCCTTGAGTTAAGGACAAAATGCTATTCTACCAAAGGCTCTTCATCTTGACAGGCAGCTCTGAGGGCAGCAGAAGAAAAAAAAATGCTCACTGAGCTGGGCAGAGGAACAGAACATATTTTAAATAGACGGCTTTTAAAGGGAAATAGCTAGACCATAGGTCACCAGTTAGAGAGCTTCAATATTCACCTAAACACCAGGACACAATAAAGACTGACAGAGTTGTTGGGTTTGTTTCTGCTCTTCTGGGTCCTTTAAAGCAGTAATCCCCATGCTTTCTGAAATTGTTATAGCCTATCTTAATCTGATTCATGGACTCCCATCACCTCTTTAAAAGGAAGAACAAAATCCTGTTGCTATATAACATGTTCTCTATTTTTAATTAAGTTGATTTATGAGAATTTCCTTATGAAAATTTCCTGACACCTCATAAGATAACTAGATACATCCTGATTTCCTACACAAACTCAGAGTGAAAAATCACTAGTCTGAGGATTCACCCCTCATAAAGCCCAAGATGATAGAGAAAAGACAGTAATGTAATCTCCTCCAAGTGGGAATTTGGCCAGACCATACATAAAATATTGGTACACTTTAAAATTATTTATTCATTGTACAAATATTGCCAAATTCAGTAAATATTATTTATAAAGCTATAAATTTTTATGTTAATTTTACAAGACAAAATCATTGCTTGCTTCTCCCCTTGTGCTAAACCAATTAAAGCTTTGGTTACAATAAAGCAAGAAAATGATTTCTAGGAGAGAATAACCTTAAGTTGAAAGTTAGATTTTAAAACAAAGAATCTTAGAAATATTTTAAAGTTCTAAAAATCACCATGTGCTGAGAAATCAAAAGATTAGAACTGAGTCATGGGCTTACTACTGGTTTATGCTAGAACTGTATAGCCTCAATTTCCTTATCTATAAAATGGAATACATAGAAAATACATAGAAGACAAAGGGGTTAATTATATATCTAAGGCCTTTGCCAACTAAAGGATGAAATGAACAAAGATATCATGTAGTTCCAAGAGAAAGTGGAAATAAACAGGAAAAAAAAAAACACAATGGTAAAGATAGAAAGACATGCACCAGTGTTCCAGAATGTTTGAAATGACAGAGATGGAAAATTAAAGAGGCTTGAAATATTTAACCTAAAGACAATGGAGGAAAATAGGCTAACTAAAGGCAAATCATCTTAAATAAGTTCATCGATATAGTGAAAGCATTCTATTACGTGAGGAGAAAACATTGTGGGAAAACTGTTTCTAGCGACAACCAAAACACTAGAATTATCTGGTGTCCAGTCTCAAAGAAAGTCGGTGATGACTGCCACTATCATCTTACACACATCTACACTGAGGATGGAAATTAAGAAATCACTTGTGCTTAGTATACTCTCAATTCTGGGGTTGTGACTTGCCTTGAGCACCCTAGAACCTGAAATCTAAAACAATCTTAATAAAAGGAAAAAACTAGCTCTGATCTGTTTCTCATTCATCTCTCTCTCTCTCGGCCTTCAGACCAGCCAACAGAGTCACATCAAAAACTTATCCACTGTAAACTGACTAGTCATTTTACAGAAGGATTGGGTGATAAAAGAAATCCACTCAAGAGAGATACTTCACCTACCATGAGCCAACCATCATCCCCTGGCTGGTGCCCTCTGAGCAATGGCACCAATTAATGGTGGGGAGAAATACAGGTAAAAGGATGCACAGATGGACAGAGTCCTTTGATTACCCCTCCATATTTCAACAAATTATCAAAAAAACCAAAAAACAAAAACAAACAAACAAACAAAAAACCCTCACAGCCACCCCAGAAGGTTGGTGTTATTAGGTTCATCTTACATTGGAGACAGTGAAAGTCAGAAGGATTGAGTCTAACATAAATGAGAAATATAGATTTCTAAGTGCTAAGAGTTCAAAATTATTGGAAGGGCTTCCTGAAACTTGAAGGCATTCTCTCCACATGGCTAAACGCCTTTGGGGCTCTACTCCAGCTGTGGAACTTCTTCTACCTTGCCCCAACCACACTACATGGTACACAAACTGCTGCTTCCCACCGAGCACAAATGCCCTCATTCTAAAGAAATCCCTCCTATTCGAAGAATACAGTGAACAAAAGCTGAGTACCTACTGTATAGTTTACTCCGTAAGGGTTTGAAATTACATTAGAGAAATATCCTGCTATCAGTCTACAGTCTGCTGGGGGAGACACGACAATGTCTATGGAATGGCACCACCATCGAATCGTGCAAGCTAGAGTCCCTGATGCCTCCATCTTTCTCATCCAGTTTTTCCAACCCATCACCATATCCAATCGTATCACCTCTCTCCATCCACACAGTTCTCTCCATCTTTACCTCCTTGGCCAGGTGATCATTTTTTCCTGAACTGCAAAAACTTCTAAACTAGTCCACCTACATCTCCTCTTGAACTCCTATAATCCATTCATCCATTCTCTTCACTGCAACCCAAGTAATATCTTGTCAATCTGATCATCTCTAACCCATGCTTAGAAAACCTCATGACTCTCAAGAATAGATGTCTTGTACTCCTTATTCTACATTCCGAGCCACAAGGGCCTTCTTCTGTCCCTCCTTCATGCTATGGCCCCTTCCACTACAGATGTTGCACATTCTGCCACCTCTGTAATGCTATCTCCTCTCTCTTTAACTCCTACTCATCCTTCAGATTGTTGCTCATCATCACTTCTTCAGGAAGGCTGCCCCGATTTCCTTAACTAGGCCAAACCCCTTCAAAAACCCCTTTGTCTCTCCCAAAGGCACTCAGAACATTTGTCATTTAACATTTTGTGCAATTATTTTTTGTACAGCTTTTCAAAAAGTTATATGAAAGCAGAAATCTTGTCTGGTTTTGCTCGTCATGGTAATTGGTTACACAGAGTAGGCACTTTTTGCCAAATGAATGAAAAGACAGAGATAAGATCAATACAAAACAAAACGGAAAAGATATCCTGACAAAAATGTAGATAAAAGGCCCCTACTGGATTTTATCAGACCCCTCGCCTTTCACAAGGGGTCTTTCCTGGGGATTTCTCCAGGTCTCTTCACCCCGACATAGCACTGTGACATGGCGTCCATGCAAAGAAGGGGAGGGGAACTATATCTTTACCTGCCCTTCTTCCTCTCCCAAGCCCAGCCATGAAATAAACAAGGAAAGAATTGAAGGAGCTTGGCCTTGTCTATGTTTGCCTTCGATAAAAGCAGGGCAAGGAGGGAGAGCTAATACCCACAAACCTGAAACAGCTGTTCCAGGTAAAACTCCTCCTAGGAACCCCCTGACAGATACCGCATCGTCTCTGTAGATGCCTTTCCAGGGTGTAGGTCTGCACCCTATACAAAGTTGGCTATCTTTCCCTTTCCTTTAAATGTCATTAGACGTCTCTCTCCTCTTTCAAAACTCCATTTCTTCTTGAAATCTGCTGCAATGAATTTGCCCATCACTCACCTAAACTGAGCACATTTAAAATGCAGGAGCCGCCCACAGTGATATACATCCAATTAAGAAATGTCCGCTCTTCCTTCTTCTGATATCTAGTTGCAGGACAGCCCCAGGTGCTGCCAAGACCCTCCCATCACTCACTGCCTCCATACAGCACAGTGTGACGGTCAAGAACCTGACCCAGAGTCACAATGATGGGCTGTGGAGCTTGGGACCAAGGGACAGTTTCTCTGCATCTTGGTTTCTGTAAAAATGAGTGAATGACAGCACCTAATTAACAGAGTTGGAAGAATCCACAAAAAGGTATTAGCACTGGCACACCACATGTGTGCAACCACTATTAGTATAATTAATATCATATTAAGGAAGCCTCGGGTATTAACTGAAGCAAGCTCTGTAGAAAATGTCTCAGGAAAAAAAAACTTCAGACACTTGTACCTGCAAGATAACACAGCGACGTACAGGGAGGCAGTGTTTACTGTAGCTCTGCCAGGGACAACAATGCGACCATGACCTGCATCCTAGTTACATATCCAGGAACTAGTTATTAGTTACACCCACTCGAAAAATAAGGATGTGGGCGGTCCTTTACTCCTCCTTTCACAACGTATATCTTGTGTTTACTCAGTGCACTGTAAAATTCAAAATACAAAGCACTATTTATAAGTTTCTTTCTTTTGGCAGGAGGTGAATAATTCAGATGTCTACCAGTGAAGTCCAAACCTGAAGTGTACAAACTGCACATGTGTATAGAATACTATAATCTGCCAAGAAAACAGGCAAAATGGCCACATCGGGTATTCAGTCACTGGGGACAACTAAGTCCTTCTTAGTAACACCTGGCTCTTCGCATCTACTCTAAAATCCTCTACAGGAATTAAATGTGATGAGAAAATGAATATCTTACCAGGGGAGGTGTTCATTAAAATGTCTTCACGTTTTATCTCGAGCACCTTGCTGTATCCAGGGAAAACTGTTTGAGTATGAATGAACTAAAATTCTTATCTATATCAGAAATGGCTTGGTTATCTGGTTACTTGCACCCCAGGGCTTTGTCCTGATAACCAAGGCTGTGCAAGATGTAAGGTGTTAAGGATAAAGAAATCACCAAATGAAGAAACCATTCTACTATGTAGTCTCAAAATAAGTCCAGAGGTTTCTTTGCTACACTCTGAGCCAGAAAAATAGGTTGTAGCTTCTGCTTTCTGTGTATTCAGCTTTTAGACAACATTCCCAATCTCGCTGGAAGAGGGCCAGCTTGTCAGGGTCCACAAGCCAGGAAGGGTTAGGACAAGCCTCTGCAATAGCCGAGTGTCTTTTCAAGTCTCTCCCAGGCCCTTCACATCTCAGGCGCAGCTGGCTGCCCCAAGGTCTATCTGAAAGCAATCTATCCAGGGTGTTCTTTTCAGGAATCATTTCTGAAGGCCTTTACTAGACACCAAAGCCATTAACCCACTCTGTTTCAGAGAAAACTAATGGGTGATTTTAAGATCAGGAATGAATGAATATTAAAGAACTCAGCAATATTCTGCCCCTACTAGTCAGATTTTATATACGAGTACCCAGCTGAAAAGAGGCTATTTACTACATAGAATATAGTTTCCAACAGTGACGATATTCATCAACATGTCTTAAGAGTATTTCTTGGGTGGCTGCTTGTCAGCCAGAAGCAAAAAAGAGGAGGAAGAGTAAGGTCTATAGATCAGACTATGAGTCCTGGTAGGACACTGAAAGGCCCTAAATTGTTCCCAAAGAGTAGATAGATCCCCAGGAATCATGTTTGGAAAGAGCTAGTGCCCTGAAGCCCAACTCCCAGTTCTCCTCCCCATTCAGAGTGCCATTGGGCAATGGGCCCACCCAGTTCCTGGAAGTCTGTAACAAGACAGGGTGGACACCAGAACTTCATCATGTGCACATGTTTTCTTGGCTGCAACAGGTTTGTAATTCCTTTAACACCTGTCAGAGGCGAGGCAGGGTGCGGAAAAGGAAAAGACACTAGTGGCCCTCGAGAGACAGCTGGGTTTCACTCTTAAATCATGCTCTTTCTAAATCTCTCACTTTTCATCTATAAAGTGGAATAGTTACAACAGTAAGAACCTCATAGGTTAAGATTAAAAGAAAGGAGGAAAAGAAATCACTTAGTGTAATGCCTTCTCCCTCCCTGTTAACAACTTCACTCTTCTCCCAAGAAAATTCCATCCCTTTATAGCCAAGCCTTATGAATAATGTGTTGTTTTTTAAGTCACTCATGAAGCACCCTCCTTATTCACTGGACTGGGTTCTAGAGGTCTTTTGCTTTTTCCCCAAATCAAACACATGCTCGAAGCACATTATGACACCAGCTAAAAATATCCATAACAATGTACTCAAAGCAATTCCAAAAATGTTTTCAGCAATACTTTTGAAGTTGGTCTACAATCTTCCAGAATGACTTCCATAAAAGGCAAGCTCATTTGTAGGTTAAGTGCTTTTAAGCTTTCAGGTGATCTCACAACTTAACAATTGCCCTGGACCACATACTTGGCACGCCCCAACTTTTCAGAAAGTTACCTACTAAGGGTTTTATACCTCTGCATATCCTCATTTCAACTTGTTCTGCAAGCCTCCTGCAGGAGGGGCTCTCCAGAAATTACATTTACAGTGATACAACCAGATATCACTGACAGGTAAGCCCCATTACTAAATTTCAAGGACTTTTCATAGACATTTCTATGGAACTCTCACTTTGTTTTTGAAAATAAAACAAGCAAACAACACAACTGAAAAACAGGCAAGAGATCTGAACAGGTACTTCACAAAAGAGGATAGCCAAAGGCATGTGCAAAGAGGCTAAGCTGCAAATGGTGATGAGAGTTACAAATTAAAACCATAATGAAAGACCTCTCTACAAACATGAGGATAGCCAAAATTTAAATGACTTAAACTAAATCCTGGCAAAAAACGTGGAGTAATGGCACTCTCATTCACACCAGATGGGATTATAAATTGGAATGGCCATATTGGAAAACTGGCTATATCTAGTAAGGCTGAACATATTCACATCACAGGATACAAACACACACACACACACACACACACACACGCGCGCGCGCGCGCACACACACACACACCCCAGAAATGCATAGCTCTGAGAACCAAAAGATACATATACATGAAAGTTCACAGCACATTATTCATAACAGCCAAAAACTGGAAACAATTCGAATGCCCCCTAACCAGTAATTGTAGTATGTTTACACAACAGAATAACATCCGGCTACTGCTGCATGCACAATATGGATGAGTTGTACAATATTGAGAGAAAAAAAAAGTCAGACATAATAGAATACAAAAGCATGAGTATGTCTATTTAAAACTGAAAAATAGGCAAGTGATCGCTAGTGTTAGAAATCAAGAGAGTGGCTATCACGGAGGAGGAAGTAACCAGAAGTTTGAGGCACAAGGGGAGATTCTGGGGTGCTGGTGACTCTCTTGATCTGTGTTAAGACTAAATGCGTGTGTTCATGGAATGGAAAGTCGCTAAACTATATAAATGTAATGTGTGCTTGTTTCTGTATGTATGTTAAACTTCAAAAACATCGTTTAAAAAAAAATGCAAACCCATCTAAATGCCTCCTCCTGTGCAAAGCCAAATATGGCAAACCAATTCAGTTGCTTATTGGCATAAATTTATAGAAGCAGCTTGGCCTAGTATAAAGAGCAAGAGACACCAGGTTACGCTCACTCACCCATACCTGTCCCAACTTCATCACTTGTGAGCCTGTGATTCTGACAGAGACTCTCTAGGCCTCACTGCTCTCATGTATAAAAAACAGCTGGGTAATTATGAGATACTGTCTCACTCAAATACAATGAGAGCACTTTGTGGACCATAAATTGGTATTCCAATATTGGTTCTTAGGGCGTTATCGCATAGCCTGGCAAATGGAGTTGGAAAACAGGGAGAAACTGAGACTTATGGAGATTTTGGAGAGCTTAAAGAGGTTCCTTACAAGAGTTTTAGGGGCCACTAGCATAGGTTCTTTATAAAGTTTCATTTCAACTCAAATAGGAGTTATTATACTTTGCATTACCACAGCTAAATCACTAGAACTGCTGTGTAATAAACTTTCCATCATAAATAGAGCACCTTTCAGCTCACATTTGGAAATAACACAGTCTTCATTTTGAAAGCATCAAATTTCCTTTACTCTCAGATATGCGCTCATTTCATTTTAAGCCTCTCCCTGTGTTCACACAAATTCCAGTTCCTTAGTGTGTATGTCTCTAAATGTTGTATGTCTCTCTGGGTCCCAGGTTAGGAATCAGGTCTATTCAAGCAAGACAGTGCTTGGAATAGCAGATGTGGCCTTGCAGAGACTCAGGACTCCTTTAGGGCCTTGGGCCAAGGACGGGCAACCTCGTCATTTCTGGAAGCTGGTTAGAAATGCAGGATCTCAGACCTGATGAATCCAAATCTGTGCCTCAACAGGATGCCCAGGTGATTCACCTGTACATAAAGGTTTGAGGGGCACTAACCTAGATCACATGGCTCATCACTTGGCAAACTCAGAGGACCAAGGCTAGAGGTCACAGTCTTGGTCAGATAATTGAGTTCATTCTAATCAGCTCCTGTGGGAATGGCCTCACCCGAAGCCTGTATAAATGAGCTACGGTGCTATACTCTATTTTCCAAACTCAGAGTCACATATTTCTGGAACTTAGGAGTTGGCAGAAAGGGGGCAGAGGACAAAGGAGATGAAAAAAAGGGGAGATGGAAAGGCACGTCTGGTCTCTCTGTAATTCTCAGGAAAGCTGTATGTGTGTGGGGGGGGAGGAGGGTAGGTAGGGAGAAGGGTAATATGGGAGAGCTGAAGCCCAGCTTATTGTTGAGATTAAGAACCCTGAAACCAGAGCACCCAGGATCAACTCCCAGCTCTGCTACATGGTAGCTGTGGGACCTCAGACATGTCACCTGACCTTTCTCTGCCTCAGTTTTTTTCAACTGTAAAATTGGGATAAGTAATAGTATCTACCTCTGACCGCTGTGCAGATGAAAGGAACCAGTATTTGTAAATTGCTTAGAACTGTATGTTATGTCAGCACTTAATAATCTCTAGGGAAATGTTAAATAATAAAAATAATTGACCAACAGAAAAATTCATGGACTAGACAGTGGAGGAGAATCCCAGAAGAAAGCAGCTATCCAGCTCAACATATTTTTACTGATTCTCTCCTATGTGCCAGACATACCAGGCCTCAGGGATACAAAAATGAGGATCCCCGCCCTTGGAGGAATTCACAGTCTAGGGGGTTTGAGAGCAAGGGCTGTTCATAAACAAGGTATCTGACATCAAGATTCCCTGTTTTGTTTTTAAAGATCAACTACTGAATAGAGCAGTGGGTGTGTAGTGGGCAATGTCAGGGGGGAAAAAATCAGATTAAAAAAGAAAAAGTCTCATTTTTCAGTAGGTAAAATTCGGAGAAATGTCCATTTTATTAGAGTTGAGCTCTTTATTTAAGCACCAAATTTCTCCGATCAAGGTAGTTTTTTTTTTAACTACTGTTGTAATTGCATACAGATTCCATTTTTAAAGGACTTACCTGAGGAACACCCAGCTTTGTCCACCCAGCTCCGTCTCAGCAGCAGAGCAGCTTCCTTATTGCTACCTTAATGATAGGGTAGATTAAATTCTTCAACAATAATATTAATTTTTTAACCAGTAGATATAGCTGGCTTTCATCTCAGACTGTGTGAGGCAACATATTCCTAGGCAGTCTCAAAAGAAAGAACAGCTCACCGATATATGACATCTCTGACTGAAGCTAGTTACCAACAATGGTTATGAAAGGTGATGAGATTATAGCACACGCATTCACTCGCCTTAAAAATCAGATCATCCTCAATTCCATATGACATCCCCATCCCCACCTATTGGAAGGACAGCAAGTGCCAGTGGGGCCTAGCATATTGGGCTTCCACCTGAATATCTTATCTTTGATTATCCAATGTAATGGTGCAGCATTAGTTTAAATGTTCAGCCCCAGCACTGTAACAAAATGAACCATCATTACTTCATCATCATCAGGCATGAAGACCCACGCTTGCCAATCCACAAGGCAGTCAGTCAAGCAAGGTGCTGGGCCCCACAGGGTGAAATTGCAGCCCTTAGGAAAGCAGTGAATTTCAAGTAGTGAAGACTGGAAAGCAGTTTGGTTTGCTGCACTTGTGGTTTTGTTCAACTCTTAAAAACTTTTTTTTTTTCCTCCAGAAGAAAGTAAGTGAAAAGGATCTGTCAACTTAATTGAAATGTAAACACAATCTCTTATTTCCTCCCACTTCAAATGAGGATAGAGGAGCTAGAAACAACAAAAATCAACAAGCCACACTCACCTTGTCTAACTCAGGGGAACTAAGTGCCTAAGCCAGCCCCGTGGAGTGATGGTGCAGACTTTACAGAGGCGCTTACAATGCCCTCACAAATGCCACTCATCTGAGCCTCAGATCAACCCCACGAAGCAGCCTGGCAGTGATTAGTGGTCCCACATAGCGACAAAGGGAACTGAGAATCAGTAAGGGCAAGAGACACAGGCTCCAGGTGGCAGAAGTACAGTCAATGCCAGGATTTAGTTCCCAGTTCCTCCTCTCTGCCTCTTTCCCATGAACCTAATTCAATTTAACCTTTCCAGACTTAAGGGACTCATGGGAGGTAAACTAATGAAATGCCAAGATTTTCTGAAGTCAACAATGAAGCAAATATTTTCAACCTCATCCCTGGAAACCTCCCCCCATTGTGCTAATAAAGCTCAACGGTTTGCTTTTTAGTTTCGTTTACTTGCTCTGGTCTTCATAAGAGAGAAACTTCAATAAGTGAGGGGGCAAGGTGGTGAGGCAAGGATGGGCGGAGACTACCCCCCCCCCTCCACCAAGGACTGTAGCGACAATTGAGCAGCTCAGAGATAACCTTCTAGTCAAAAAGAAACCAAGAACATAAAAGCAAAGACCCAACATCTTGACTAAAAATTATACAGATTGAGCTGAGACTGGCAAAGTGTCATTACTAAAACTGTGGTAATTTGAGAACCAATTAGCCAACAAACGTTTCCCTGAGGACTGGGATTCATACCCCACTTCCCCTACATTCTATTTCTACTCACACAAATCAAAAACCTCTCTAAACCCTTGGCTTTCTCCCATTTATTTTTTCCTTAGTCCTTACCATGGAATTCTAAGCTCTTGTGAGAAGAAAAAGACAAATATTTAATATTCCAAGGAATGCCATGTTAGATACTTTTCTATGAGCTAAGTCTTACTCTGATCTTACAGATATGAAAAATGTGGCTCAAATGTTGATTACCTTGCCCAAGTTCCGATAGCAAAGGAATGGCGGAGCCGCCTTCCACATTCAGCTCTGTCTCATTCCAAAGCTATCTTCTCCACACTGTATCAGCTTCTACTCAGAGTGATCCATGCACTGACCTCATCCACATCAGTAGGAGCTTGTTAAATTGCAGAATCTGAGGCCTTCACCCAGGCCTACTGAATCAGCACTTTAACAAGATCCCCAGGTACTTCCTAGTCTGAGAAGCACAGCTACTACACAGTGCTAAAGAGAGAAGAAATACTTCCACCCAGGGGACAGTAGCCTCACCTCCAATGGTATTAAACCTCATTTAGTATCATGACACTTGTACCCAAATAATGCGGATGCTCATATAATGCCACATACCACGTGAATCCTGTTTAATACAATCAGAAAAAAAATTTTTTTAAAGGTCTTGACAGAGTTCCCTAAACAAATTAGAAGATGACACTAAAATATCTACCACAGTCAAATCTTAAGGGAGAAGCTAAACCAAAACTACCCAGTCAGCACTGCCGATTGGCCTCCAGCAGATCACAACAAGGAAGCCTAAAGATGCAATTCGTGTCTAGAAATACACTCTGATCTGAAGATCACAGGCATTTGACACGGAAACTGTCCCACTGACTCGGGAGCAACTTAGAACAAAACCCTTTTAGGGACCACCTCATAAGTAATATAAATGTCTAATCACTATGATGTATGCCTGAAACTAATATGATATTGTATGTCAACTGTAATTGAAAAATAAAAAGGTGTTAAAAAAAAAGAACAAAACCCTTTAATTCAGGGGAAGGATTTCTAGATGAAAGAGTAACAGGAAAATCCTAGGAGACCAAATGACGAACAAGGAGAAAGGAATTATCTAGATATTTTTTCCCAAGAGCAAAAAATCTGGCCTGAAACTGATACCCTACTCCTGGATCTCTCTAACTTTTTTTCTTAATACTCGCCTTTTGCCCCAGTCACAATGGTCTTCTTGCTGTTTTTTTTTTTTTTAATTGAGATATTCACACACCCTTTGAAGGTATATAATTCAGTAGTTTCTAATGTGTTTACAAGGTTGTGCAACCATCACCACTATTTAATTCCAGAATATTTTCATCATCCCCAAAAGAAACTGCATACCCATCGACAGTCACTCTCCACTCTTTGCCCTTCCCAGCCCCTGGCAACCACTAATGTAATTTCTGTCACCATGGATTTGCCTATTCTGGACATTTCACAGTGGAATCATATAATATGTGGTCTTTTGTGTCTGGCTTTTTTCATATGGCATGTTTTCAAGGTTTATCCATGTTGTAGCACAAAAACTATTCTTTTTTATAGATGAATGATATTATATTGTATGAATATACCACATTTTGTTTATCCATTCATCCACTGACAGACATTTGGGTTATTTTCACTTTTTGGCTATTATGAATACTGCTATTATGAACATTTGAATACAGGGTTTGCATGAACATGTTTTCTATTCTCTTGGGTATCTAATAAGGAGTGAAGCTGCTCATGAGGTATCTCTGTGTTAACATTTTGAGGAACAACCTATTTTACAAAGTGGCTGCACCATTTTACATTCCTGCCCACAGTGTAATGTATGAGAGTTCTGATTTCTTCATATCCTCACCAACATTTGTTATTATGCCTTATTTATTATAGCTGTCCTGGTGATTGTGAAGTGTTAATCTCACTGTAGTTTTGATTTGCGCTTCCCTAATAACTAATGATGTTGAACATCTTTTCATGTATTTATTGGCCATATGTATATCTTCTTTGAAGACATGTCTACTTCAGTTCTTAGTCCATTCTGAAATTGGGTTATTTGCCTTTTTATTGTTGAGTTGTAAAAGTTCTTTCTTCTTGATATTCTTAGAAACTCTAGTTAAGATCCCTCTTCTTGGGGGTCTTTCAAGAACTCTCTTCCCCCAAAAAGCCAATATTCTTCAATGGACCTGCATTTTAATGAATTCCTCTGTACCTGGTACCACTGTCCTCTAAAAGGCCTATGAACATGTTCCTTCTCCCTCCCTGGCCCAATTATCCCTCCTTGTTTTCAACCTGAGTATTTTTCCTCCCCTCCTACTGATCCACAACTAGCTCTCCTGTGGTCACTAGAACTCATCTGCTACTTCAGTGTAAATTTAAAGAATCAAGAGTAAACTTAACCATAGGTTCTTAGACCAACACAGATTCACTCAGACTCACTCTGCGCTAGGCACAGTCCTGCTTTTGTGTGCTCTGCAGATTACTTATATGCAGACACAAGTACAAGTCTTCACACTCTTGCTCCATTACACCACCAACCTAAAACTCCCCTTTCCTCTCACAAAAGTGCCATTCATCATTTACAGCATTTCTGTAGTCTAGCCCTTCCATGGAGACTTTCTAAGCCACCACAGCTTAAAATGTTTTCTCTCTATTCTGAAATAAAAAACAATAATCACCTTGAGAATTCATTAATCGATTAATATTCATATTTAACAACTTCCCTTTCCTTTAGGGATGTACCTCCCCATCCACAGATGGTGTTAAACAACTTATTAGAATTGTTGGAATGTGCTAATTCAGCAATGGGGTCCTAGAAGATACACACAAAACATCAGAAATGTTCAGTGTTCTGGGAAATGTTTAATTGAACCACTATAACCAAGTTGCTGATTATTGTTAACTGTAGTACTTCTCAGAGCCTTTGATATGAGGGTGCACATGTTGAGAATCTCTGAGAGGAAAACAATAGGCAGTGCTTCCTAACTGATTTGCCCTTCACAGGAGCACAAATATTAGCCTCCACCCCGACATCATTCTTCCCACATGCTCTGAGAACATGAGCTAATTCAGTAGCTGCTCAATTCTATCAGCAGGACAGCACCGAGTAGAAAGCGTATTTTCTACTGGGTTATGGAATCAAATTTGCTTTGTTTTAAAATACCATCAATTGGAAGTCACTCTATTAACATGCCAGATTACAGAAAAGAAAAAAGAAACCACACATTAAGTGTGTTCATTATTTTAAGATCCATCTGGATTTCTGATATTGGAAAGTGATAGAGTGTGAAAGAAAATGTATATTAGAATTGAATTAGTGTGGTACAACCTGAGTTTTAGTTAAAAAGCACCCCCAAGAAAGGTTGAGAAGAACACTGTTCCAGCAATGGGCCATGACTCTTTATGACCCAGTGAGGATAGCCCTGATGAAATAAAGTATCATAATGACTGTCTCACAACAGACTTACTCAAGGGAACAAAGATAGCAAGTGGTCACATGCTGAGGAAAGTGAACAACAACGATAAGGAAAAAAGCTGGAAAAAAAATCCTAGCAGCAAAAAGTAGGGGTAACACCCAAAATATCAACATCGAGTTATGGGAAAGAATTTTAAAATAGAAATGATTCCTACTCATGTCAAGTAGGAGAAACCATTTAAATTAGCTAGTGAATCTTGAGAATTACAACCCAAAGGTCGTCTCTTCACTGAGTGCTGATTACAGTCAGGAAGATAGGCATGGACCCTGCACTTTTATCTACTAAAACACTAAGTGCTACACTTGAGTTTTTGAATAGGTTTCTGATTTACTGATAGGTTTCTCTAGTGCTAATCATTTTTAAACTAAAACAAAGCACAAATGGAAAGCTGAGATAAAGCAGCAGGATTGTCGGCTGGGACTCCATTTGGCACAACAACACAAGACTAGTTAAAGTGCTGACCTCCTCGTACTCGTACACGTAGTCCACTTGGGTGTTACGCAAACCTTATTCCTACCGTAGGATGTCATCTCAGGAACCCTCCTGACTCAAGCAGGCTCCCAAAGCCTCTCTGATACAAAGCAGCTAAAATTGAAGGCCACAGTCTAAGCCATCTCTCAGCCAGGACCATAGCTTAGGGGACAAAAGAGCTTAAGATTGTGTTGTGTCTAAACATTGCTTGATTATAAACTAAATCACACAGAGAAGCACTGATACTGCACAGTTGCCCCAGAAAGTCAGCCTTTCTCACCCTCGGAGAGTGACAGAGGAGCTCAGTTGGCCAAAACCAACATCCTCTAGAAGGAATGGAAGGCCTTCACCAGATCTCACCACTACGGGACATCTGTCACTGGGTGTACTTCACCTCCTCCTGAGGCCTAGAGAAGTTGTCCATTCAGAGAAGATACCACATTGCAAATTCTTTTTAAACTTGCTCATAAGCGATTCAATGTTTTCCAACCTTAAGGTTCAAGCTGCCAGACTTTACGCAGCCTCTCCACAAATGTCTGAGATCTCCAAAGAAAGAAAGTGAGGTAGTTGTTGGATTTATTAGTATCAGGATCACTAATCTACCCAAGAATGACCTAGAAACCAAAGACTAAGTACTTTACAGTATAAAAAGAAAGGGGAATCCTATCTTTTGTGTGTGTGTAAAATTAATTCATTTAAAGAGCAATCTGATGCTCCTGTTTGAGAACCACTGTCCTAGGATTAGGGAAAATGCAGGGTGGGAGTGGGGAGTGGGTATCAGGAGACTGATGAAACCCTTACTGAGTTAAGCTTACCTCACCTCTTCTTGTCCCTGATCAGCATTGACTCAACCTCACAGGCTGATTTCCCCAATGAGGCATTGAGTCCTTAGTTCAAGGTCATAGCCTGAGGCCAAGCCAGAGCTCCTCCAGCTCAGGGTCTGCAGACTTGATTGTCAATAGAAACCCAGGCCCAGGACTCTGAATATTGATAAGGCAACTCCTTCACCCTGTCACCTAATCTACTCCTTATTGCTTCCCTCAGATAAATATAAAGACTGAAGCATCAAAAGAGAAATGGATTTAAAGGAAGAGAAAAAAAAAGAAGATAAATAGCTACTCCAAAGAAATCCAGCAGCCAAAATTCTTGTTGAGGAGTGGGTATAGGGAAGACTTAGGTATCTTGTTATAACTAGAAGAACTGGTTAATTAAAAAAAAAAAAAAAATGGGTAAAGGGCACAGACACAATAAGACTTGAATGGTGCTTTAAACTTTTTTAGCACTTCTCATTGTCCTTATCTCATCCAAGTCTCCCAACAATCCTGCAATGCAAGAGATAAGTTCACTATTATCCCCACTCAAAAGAAAATTGAAGTTTAGAGTGGCTAACAATTTGTCTATCAGCAGAGTCATCCCCTGTGAAGCTACACCTTGACATCAGGTCCGCCTGGCTCTAGAATCTATGTACCCACACCAAGTGATTCCCACATCCGAAAATCTGCCCCAAAGTAGATTACCTGTAGGAAAAACCACACAGAAAAACATGCAGCACAAATGGTGAGGCCCAAAAACATGACATTGAACAGTGTGTGGGTACCCCTTTAAGAACTTAACACACAAACCCAACAGCCAAGGTGTTCAGCCAAAGAAGAAAAAACGAGAGGCATATTTCTAGCCTGCATAATCATTTCTGGACCAGTTCCCACTAGCAGCCTCAGAGGCGAGGCAAACGGCGGCACACTGCCTGGCTGAAGCGCCTCCACAGCCTCCCTCCCCTCCCCCTCCCCGCCCGCCAACCCCCTCCCCGCCCCGGGTTATGACAGCGCAGCTCTGACTCGAGTGCAGGCAAAACCCCAAAACTCAAAACAAGAAGTGAAAAAAGTGGAGCCAAGAGAAGCCGTCAGCATCTTCCACACCCTCGCAATCCACACAATGCCACTTTCAGGGTCCTAGGATCGCCTGGAACACGATCTTAGAGACCGGTGGGATGAAGTGGATCTTCTTGTGGACCCAGTAGCTCTATTCCTTCCCACCCAGTCCCTGAAGGGAAGGGTTCGTTATGACGTCCTGGAGCCAGAGCCCAAGGCAGAGATACAACCCAGGCGCCCTCTCCTAAGAAGTATGTCCACCCAGACTCTCCACCTGGCCCTTCCTCCAGGTCCTGTCTCTGTGAAGATGAACGGGGTGGGGTTGGTGGACTGCTGGAAACCTGAGGAAAGGCTGGAGGAGAAATCCGCTGTCCACCTACTCTAGCCACACTGCCCCACCATGTGTGAGGATCCATTCTGGCGCGCACCAGAAGCACTAACTCGGATCCTAGCGCCCTTGGCCACGTCTGAGATTAGGGAGGGGGCATCGCCCAGCTAAGCGCCCTGGAGACAGGGAACCGTGCCTGCCCGGAGAGCCTACCTCAGTTTTGGCTGGGAAGATTTTCCTAGAAGACGCTGGGCATATTTGAGTGATTCGTCGATTTCAGCCGGGGATGCAGGAGCTCAGCCCAGGGGCGCAGCGACCCACTAAGCTCCTCCACACTGGGGGCCTCGGGCGGCACCCTCTGGACCATAGTGCCGCCGGAATAGAAAGAAAATAAGGGCTCCATCCTCAACTTTCTCGGAGGAAACGCCGGTTGCCCAACCCTGCCCGCACGCCGGGTCCCGGGTTTGGGGAGAACCAGGGACCCGAATCCCTCTTGGCGCGCACTAAGCAGCTGCGCCTGGGCGTTTAGCCCCCTCTCCCGCCAACTTGAAAGCATCTCCCTGGTCGTCTGCCCACTCCTCTGGCCCCGCAGCGGGGTCCTTGCCCCAGCCTCCCGCATCAGACCGAGCGCCAGGAGCCCCAATCGCTGCGGCTGCTGCAGCCGCATCCCCCCTGGCCTGGCCTGGCTTCTGCCTCGCCCGCCTGCCCACTCCCCACGCCCCAGCCCTACCGTGCAGCCCGACTCGTGCCCTGGCAGTGCCAATGCGCTGCACGCGTCCCAGCTGGCGAGACTCCTCCCCGGGGGCCGCCCCGCGCGGGGCTCCAGACTCCGGACAAGGCTTGGCCGGCCGGGGTACTGGCTGTCCAAGGCTCCCGGCTTCCGCGCCGGCTCCGGCTGCCGCGCGCAAAGAGGGAGGGGTGGGGGGGAAACTCTCGGCAACTCCAACTCCGGGAGCCGGAGCTCCAGCTGCAGCCGCGCGCCCGCCCGCCGCGGAGTGCAAGCGCCTGCGAAGTAAACCTGCCCCCGCGGCCGCCTCTGAGCATGCCCAGTGCTGTCGTGGGCGAGCCTGAGCGCCCTGGCCGGGAGCAGAGAGCTGCGGCTTGGGGCCGGAGACCGGCCCCAGGCTCCAAAGCACCAGGATTGGGGTTCGGAGGGAAGGCTCTGGGCCTGGGAGGGGACCCTGGAGCAAAGAGCCAAGGAGAAACAATGTGCGGAAGGCAGTACAACTTTCCCGGGTTGTGGAAAGTTTGTGAGGCTAGAAAGGTGAGCTGCTTCTGTGAGTCTCTCTGCAAGACTATATTCGAAAAGACAACGGGGAAACTTTATTCTCTGAGAGAGACTGAATGGAGCCAGCAGATGGGTGTTAGCCGTTGCACACGTACCTTCATGCCTAGTGTTGCAAACTCAAATAGCTCAAGGGTCAGGCAACGTAAATGAATAAAACAGGCAGGAGGCGACCAACTAGAGAGAGCTCTCAGGGCAGATCCATTCTGCTCTAAGTGCCCGTTGCTATCATGGAAGAATTCGGCCCTACTTTTGCTAGGTTTTCTGATTTTCCAAGAAATGAGAGATGTAGATTATTTTCATGTGAAATATTCTGAGTTTTTAAATCTTGATAACAAATTCAGTTTTTTTAAAAAAAGACACATACTGTGGACAAACAGAATATATCTACTTTCCTTCCCTTGCTCAATCCCTATAAAGAGCCAATTTGAAGTCTGTGATTTCTGTGTTCTTTTAGCAAAGAAATACTGAGTGCCCACTGTGGTTTGGGAAGGCACTGGAAGAGATTCCCTATGATTCAGATTGCCATCAAAGTACTACAGTTACTAAGGGAAATGGGTTTTCGGACTGAACAGAGCTACAGATAAATGCTGGGGCATTGAAGAAAAGGGACCGATGTGGGAAGGGGTCATGAGAACTAATTTTTAGAAAACATCATTAATAAAAGTACCTGACGAGGAAGTTTCTGCAGGATCATTAATAGTGCTCTGCCCAAGGCCTTTTGGCTGTCTGAAGAAAAAGGAAAAACCAGTAACACCAATCTCATCTTTATTTTAAATGTTGATATTTTTCATCATGCATTTTTACATTAATTTTTAAAATATTTCATTCAAATATTTGTCTTGATTACTGCGTTCTTTGATGTTCCCTTAAATTTTGTGGCACACCTCTCTCTAGCCTGTGCTGTGAAGGGTGTTAGATCATCTTTTATGGTGGTACATCATCTTTTCGTGTGTTCAGGATTCTGTTCACACATCTTTGAAACCAGCTTCTGGGTAATACAACAATTTTGTGAGTTAAAATGTCCCTAGTTTCTATTGCCAGCCACTCTTTCATCTACCACCTGTCTCTTTTTATCTTCCTCTTTATCTTTTATTTTCTCAATATTACAGATAAAGCTCAAGATGACCCCCACCTTCCACACACCTAATACCACTACCCTCATTCTCATACACAGGTCATCAATGTACTTTCTGCCTCAACCAGACACCAGAGACTCACCTCAATCAAATACCCTGGGTGATTCTCCCTGCATTTGAACTCATCGCTCAATTCATGGAAAACAGATCACCACTTATCCATGGGAAGCATCTTTAAGCATGAAAAACTCTCAAATTAAAAATGCTTGGGTGTTTACACAAGAAGCCTTCCAGAAGTCACGGAAAAGAGGAAGTACCCAGTCCATGACCTGTCACAAAACAGGTAGCTACAAATATTTGCAGAATAAATAGCACTTTCCATCATCAAAATCTTTTGTATCTCTGTTCCACTTCCCACAGGTTTTGAGAATTACTATTTTTAAAAATCACAACAATGATAAGGTAAAGAGCAAGAACAGGATGCAAACATAAGGGGGGGGGCTCTGCTTTAAGAAGTAAAATGTTTTATCCACTTAAATTTTAAATTATTTTTGTTTTAAGTTATTTTATTAATAGCAATAAATAATACATAATACTGAAAAGAAACTCAGTGCAAAAATGCTCAGTACAGGAAAAATTTCAGTTTCCCTCCCCATGCACGATTGTTGCCAGTTTCTTGCATATAATTAACAGAAAACCCTATTTACATAAAAGCAAGCATAGTTGTTTTTTTTTCCTTTAAATTCTAATCATGAAACCATAGAACTAAAAAATACCTTATAGTTCATCTGAGTGCCAAGTTACAGACTTTCAAATTACTATTCTATTCTAGAATAGAAAAAGAACACATGAAAGCAGTTTTCTCTTGTGGCACAAGGAAAGTTATGGTTGTAAGGACACAGATCACGTGGCAAATCTCTCCTTCTGAGCATTAAGTGATGTAGGAAAAAACTGAGTTCACTTAGAGTTCTCAGGAAACCCATAATGCCCACTGCCAACTTCAACCTAAAACACCCACAGATGTAGATATCCTAGGTTGCCTAGGGCTGGAGAAGGAAGTGCTGTCTAAATAACAAATGGAATGAATTGACATGGACAAAGAGGGCTTGATCTAGGGAATTGTGCATAACAACACAGCTATTCTAACAGCATCACTTAAGGTATAGCATCATCAATCACAGTATGCCTTCATGACTAAGTAGATTTGTGTTTTATTTTAAGAATCCTTAAAAAAATCCTTCTATATAGTGTAGCTCATGGCTTTTCAAATTCTTCATTTTGATGATGTGATTTCAGGTAAGAAATTCAGGAAGTCTCAATTTATCACCTTTTAGGTCTATCCATAGAAAATTGCCATTTTTCTTGGTCACAGTCACTTGAAAATCGGCAATTTAATATGGTTCAATTAACAAAAAATTAGTCATTGTTTTTAGAGCTAGAAAAACCTTTTCTTTAAATTGTTTGGAATACCATTTATTTTTCCACAAGAACCAACTCAGAGAAACCTAATGATTTTGGTTTGTAATTGTACCAGATTGATATCTGGTCCTGGGAGTTGGGCCCATTCTGTACAGAATGAACAAGAAAGAGGAGGAAATTTCTCTTTCTCTCTTAGTGAGTATAGCACCAGTCTTAGTTGGTCTTAGAATAGGTAAATAATCATTATAAATAAATAATTATTAGCTCCTTTTTGCTCCTTTTGCACCTTCCCCAGTATTCTCCTAAAACCCTTTTTCATATACTTACTGTCCTCATTCTGGCCTTAGTGCCTCGATTTCTCCCAGGGTGGCTGTTGCTCTCTATTCTCAAAAATCAGCAATCCTTGATTATACTGCAAGTTAGTACTGAGTAAAATAACTTGATTAAACTAATTTACACTCATGTGTGGAAGACTATCAACCTTTCCAAAGATAATGCAATTTTAAGAGTATTCTGTGGTCTTGAAGGAATACTTTTATAACAAAATTTCAGAGTATGAAAAGTGACAAAAGAAAGAATTCTGGTAGTGGAGGGTAGAAACAATATATTGAGGAAGAGTAACTTTTAGTTCAGTTCCCTATCATTTTATAATTTCTTTGCATCCTTCCGCTTCAAAACTCTGGATTCTTTTAAAGTTTTGGGTTTCATTTTGTTTTTCACAATGGCACCCCTGGCAATAGCAGCAAACATCCCTAATCTAGGACTAGGTCTGTAGCTGTTGCATGTATGTATCATTTGTAAATTGAGAATGAAACCTGCAACTACTAGTGACATGGTTGTGGTGAGGTCAGGGAGACCTGCAGGATTTAATGAGCTTATGGATCTCATGCTTGGAACCCTACTCTGTTTCCCACACAATTAGTCTTGGTCTGTGATTTTATTCACTAAGGATTCTAGCTGTTTTATAACCAGAGTTCGCCTTCTTTTTTGATTGAGTTGCTATGGTATAACATTCTGTTCCTAAACTGACGAAATGTATAGTTTCTTTCTCTCCTACACTTTTAAGAACCAGGGTAAATATTAACTATTGACATGAAATTTGGTGAATGATGACCCACTACCGTTTACTATAACATGGAATATCTCTGCAAGACATGACAAACCATAGTTCTTGTTTCTTCCCCTTCATCTTTATTGGTCTTTCATCTTGTCAAAGCTTCTTTCTGCTTCTCAAATTATATTACTTTATATCCTAAGTTGTTTCAACTTTCATATACCAACATATAGATAAGACATAGACTCAAATGAGAAACCATTTCTTGAAAAAAATGAAACCAAAGAAGATTTTTAGTCTTGCTAAAGGACTTGGTTACATCCTGGACTTGGCTGCTTTATAATTGTTTAGTATGTCTTAACCATGTCTTTCCAATGAGATTGTTAGCTTCTTGAGTGCTGAGAACAAGTCTTAAGGGTCTTCAATTTCTTTCACCCAACACCTAGCACAGAAGCAGGAGCCCATAAACCAATGACAATTATAAGTTGTTACCATTCATGTGAGTTATTAAGGACAGGAGACAAATATTTCATTATCATATCTCTAAAGAGATATAGAATCTGATATTTAGAACACATACATAGTATAGAATTGTATCTGTGATAAGTTTTACAATCCAAAGGTATATGTTATTAAAAGCATATAGCAGAAATAGTGGGCAAAGAAAAGACTCTCTTAAAGAAATAATAATCAAGCTGAGGTCTGTATTAATCTGAAGTAATAAAGTAGGCAAAAAGAAGCAAAGAAAGAGAATTCAGGCAGTGAAAACAGCATGTGCAAGGGCACTGAGGTAGGAGGATGTGTGAAAGTTTGGGAGGAAATTTAAAGGTCTTTAAGTTTAACCAGTTACTAACCCCACAGACTTTCTATATAACTCCATATTGTATAAGAACAACCATAATAAAGAAGCAAATTGTCCTCAACAAGAAACTGAAAATAATCTGGTATTAAGAAGCAGCCTGCCATGGTAGAAAGGGCATGGATTTTTATTTTAAACAGATTTAGTTTTGAACCTTTGTTTCAACTCCTTTCTATACAACCTTGGGCAAAGTCTACAACTTCTCTGAATACCAGATTTCTTGTCCCTAAAATATACATATTACTAGTAATATGGTTTAAATTAGAGTGAACACACATTTAATATACTTAACATGGTACCTGGCCCACAGCAAGTGCTGAATAAATATTACTCCTTTTACTCCATAAACACCTATCTGGGTAACATCAAAAAAAAAAAAAAAAAAAAAAGGAAAGAAAGAAAGAAAAAAATGAGAGGGGAAAACCAAGAGTATGTTTTGCATTTTCAGTCAAGCTTCTTAGTGTTTCTCAGAAGCACTGCTTCTGCTAAAAGCAGTCATATTTTATTCCTACAGATGCAATATAGCATTCCTGTTATCACAAAAACAATTTTACATACACAGAAAGTACTTTAAAAAAATTTTTTCCACTTTCTCCTGTCCAGATATCCTAGTGTTCCCACTCATTGCTAAATTTCCAAAGAAAAGACCTAAAGGGGTAGATTAATAGTTTAGAGACTTCCTCATATGTGTTTATTAAGTTTGAACTCAATTAAGACTTACTAAGACATTATATAGATACATAAATGCAAACTGTGACGAATTCGGAATTTCGATCACAAATAGCCAAGGATGGCTCTTCTTCTCCTACCTTTCACTTACTTGAATTAAAAGTCTTGAAGAATAGTATCCAGCAGAAAAATAAAAAGATACTGAAACTGTTTTGATTACCCTCTGCTGCTGCAGGGTCTTTTCCTTAACTCAGACCTGGTCAGTTGTATTAAGTTCAGAGTTTAGTGGACTGAACTATTTCATTTTCAGTCAATATTTCAGCAATATTTTTGAACGACCTGTTTTTGGTTTAAAATGACTGTCTCCACCCAGATCCAGAAAATCTGCTAGGCTTTGAGCTAACAAAGAATCCTTTATTCTGCCAGGGCACAAGCAAGTCAGTGACTACACAGAGCTGCTATCTCTTCCAGAGTTTCCATCCTGCTAGTTTGAGGATAGAATGATGCAATCTATTCACAATCTAGATGGAGATATCTTCTGAACCCTCCCAAAAGACTAATAGTGAAAGAAGCGCCTGTTGCTCTGTCCCCAGAAGCTCTTCAGTTCAGGCAGACCTGCCCACTAGTAGGTAGCCCTGTAACTTTCCCACTTCTGCTGCTTCTACTGAGTCTATATAGCCAAAGACTTTGCTGCTGAAAGTGCTCTTCTCAGACTAGCAGCTTCAACAGGACTTGGAGGCTTGTTAGAAATGCAGATTCCCGCTTACCCCAGATCTTGAGAATCAGAATCTGCATTTTTACAAGACTTCCAGGTAATTAATTTATACATTAAAGTTTAAAAAGCACTGCCCTAAGACACTCAGCCAAAAAATATTGAGAGAACACAAAAAGCATTTTAAATTTTAAATCTATTTCCTTTCCCCTTGATGTCCTTTCTTACTCCAATTTCCAGGCCCCATCTCTGCAAATGTAAATCCTACCGTGTTTTTCTTTGAGCTGTCTGAAATGCCTCCTCTGTGGAAATCTTTACTGATGTGTCAACCAGAGGCATCGCCCATTCATTTATCTGTATCTTTCCTTGGGCTCTTGCTGTGGTCTGTTTACACTGTACAAGTATGTTCACACGGGTCTAATCCATCCTTCTAGAGGCTTGAGACTTGCTGGAACCTTCTTTATGTCCTTTATAGAGTCTAGCATAAGGGCCCTGGGCGGAGGGGAAGCTTATTTGTGTATTGAAAGGAAGGAAGAAGAAAGAGAGAGGGCTCTATTAGTGAAGTAAATATCTCTGAAAAACTGAGTTCAGCTCTGGGGTTAGACTTGAGCTCCTTTGAAACAGGAACCCAAAAACCATATTATGTCGTTCTGCAGGTTCGGGGTACCGAAGCTTGGAGTGCGCGTTTCCGGCAGCTGGAAGAATACTCGAGGAGCCATGGGCAGATACAACATAGCTTTATTCAGACCAAGCAGGATACAGCAAGGCACAGGCACAGCTCCAGCTTCCCTAGCCTGCATAGGCGGGGCTGTTCTTATAACGAGGTGCGTATAGTACCTGGCTTAAGGCCAGGTACTATAATCAATCACAATCTACAGGTTGTGTAAGACACTGTATCTAAGGTTACATAGGACGCTGTAGCTAAGGCCACCTGGGACGCTAGAGCTAAGGCTACCTGGAAACCGCCTGACTTGCTGGGACGGAGCCTGACCGCATCCATTTTGTTTCTCAGTCACCTCACCCAATATATGTCCATCCTCACAGAGCCCCAATACACTGGGCCTGGGACTATCCCTGTTTTCCAGAAGCCAGCTGCACCAGAGTATATTCAAATCCATCCCATTGCATCGCTCGCCACCCAGACCTGGCCAAAAGTAGGCGTCTTTCTAGAACAGAATCACAATTCTATTTGCTAAGGCCTTGACACCTGGCTTACGTGTACTGTAGACTCTGAAAGAACTACTTCATCACCCTCTTTTTGGGCCATGTCTTTTTTCACTTGAAAGTATATACATTATCTTTAAAGTTGTTTTTGAAAAAAAAAATTTTTGGATTCTAGCATCTTTATAGAGAAATCTTACTAAACAATATTTAGTGTACATAATTCAAAGTTTTTGTAATTCATCCCTAAGTAAAGGCAATGAGTTTCAGGCTGCAAGTTACAAGTTAAAAGAACAAGTCATTTTGTTACTCTTAATTGATAGCTGAGCGTCTAGATTAGGTTTATGATGTCATATTCACAATAAACATATTTTCCTGGCAGACATCCTGGTGTCTTTATAATTTTACCACACATAAAATATAATGGGAAATGGTCCCAGGACTTATAAGAAATTAGACTTTACTAGTGTCAATACTGTCATGACTCATAAAATGAGCATATGACCCACATGAGGAGGAGACTTTGTTTTAGGACTGGACTTCGCATAGACTAGGCATGTTTTCTTTGATAAGCATTTTAAAAGTATGACCACATTATTCAAGATCAGTCATTTTGGTGGTATTGTAATTTGTTATAACACTTTCAAAGAAAAACTGGTGACTCTACAGGGAGAAAAATACTCAAAAGCTGTATAATCTGTGATTTCTATCTCTATGAGTTTTTCTCTATATAAGCTAGCTCTATTATAGCAGCATTAGTTATAATAACAAAAATGGGTAACACTTCTCAGGAAATGGGAGATAATTAAGTGTATTTTATCATATTTATTTAATGGAATATTATGTACTTTTAAGAAATAATAAACAAGATAACTAACTAGAGACTGTTTATGAAACCAGCTTAATTTAAAAACAGTACATGAAATTGTGTCACAGTATTCCTGAAGCTCATCGCACACCCATTATTTTAATCCAATAAAATATTTTTAAATTTTATTTTATTTTATATTATTTCAGGTATATAGCACAATGGTTAGACATTTATATAATTTACTAAATGTCACCCTGATCACTAGTACCCACCTGGCACTGTACGTAGCCATTACAAAATTTTTGGCTATATTCCCTACATTGTGCTCTACATCTACATGACTGTTTTATAACTACTAATTTGTTCTTCTCAATCCCTTCACCTTTTCACCTAGCCCCTCAACCTTCCTCCCGTATGACAATCATCAGTTTGTTTTCTGTATCTGAGTCTGTTTTTATTTTGTTTGTTCATTCATTTTATTCCTTGGATTCCATATATAAGTAAAATCATGCAGTATTTGTCTTTCTCTGTCTGACTTATTTCACTTAGCATAATATTCTCAAGGCTTAACTACAACAGGAGGGTACACACAATGCACACAAGTGACATCCCTGGAGAACTCGGCTCAGGTGACAAGGGAGATGCCCCACTGGGTTACATAGAGCACGTACTACGTAAGGCCATCTGGCCAAGACTGGGAGACATAACAAGTCTACTTAATACATAGAAATGAACATAGAGAGGCAACTAAAATGAGAAAACAAAAAACAAACAAAAATGTCACAAATGAAACAAAAAGAGAAAACTCCAGAAAAAGAACACACCCATTATTAACAATTTATTCTGAGCCCAGCACTGTATTAGACACTGAGGATACAGCCATGAAAATGACAATGAAAATGAAAATAAGTCTGGAGACCATTTGTATGATTTCTGACATAAGAACCTCACAGTCTGATATGGGAGAAAGATATTAAACAAGTAGATATATAGTTACAAATTATGACTCATGCTATGAAGTGAGGGCATTAATATATATTAGAGGAACCTAAGCTGGTTTGGGGAAGAGGATATTTGTCAAGAAAGCTGTCTGAGGAAGTGAAGGGAGAATCCGTGCTATACAAGGAAAAACTGAGGGACAGCATTCCAGATGAAAACAGCAGGAAAGAGGAAGATAAACCCAGAGGTGGAAAATAGTGTGATGTTATTACAGAAATGGAAGAAGGACCAGAGTGATCGGCACACAATGAGTGAAAGGAAGATGGTGTGCCCTGAGGAACCAGATCATGCAACGCCTTCAGAATTTGTCTTTTTAATCGTATGGGAAACCATTGAAGCCTCTTGGGCTGAGGAGTGACTAGGATCTATTTGCGTTTTAAGAGCATGTCGTGCTTCCTAGAAAATAGGTTGAAATAAATCAAGACTAGAAGGAAAATAAGTCTGGAGACCATTGTAGTAGTTCAAGTGAGAGAAAAAATAAGTAGTTTAGACGAGATTTAAAAGGAAAAGAGGACAGACTGAGCTACATTCTGGAGGTAAGAAAAATAAAATTTTCAAATGTTTATGAGTAGGAATGGAAACATTAACTGCGATCTCCATATTGCTACTTTAAACCACTGGGTGGATGGTGATGTCGTTCACGTATTTGATATAGTTGGAAATTTGGGAAGGAAAACTTAAAAATCCATTTTGGACATGAGGTTGAGATCTTGTCAGAATACCAAGTGGAACAGTCAAATAGTATACAAGTTTGGAACTCAGAAAACAGGTCTGGTTAGAAATTAGATATTTGGGAGCCATTAGCATTTAGATGGTATTTGATGCTATTGTATAGAATGAGTAGAGATTGACTAGGAAAAAACTCATTTTCAGTCCCAAGGAACATTAAGAACAGGAATTATTGAAGGTGACTTCCAGATTGGAGAGATGGTGAGTAGTTCTGGAGCAAAGAAAATAATATTTCCAGAACAAAGATATGTTTGGCTGTGTTGGAAACTGCTGAGGGGCCAAGCAAAATGGTGTAGTCCTAAGGATAAAAAATTGTTTTATTAGGGTTGTGGTTTTACTAATTTTTACTAATGTTTAAACTTTATTTAATAATAAAAACCTAATTAACATCTGATTATTTTTGATAACTTAATTTCAACATAATAATACCATTGATGTATTTACTGCATCTTGATCACTAAACACTTCGTTAATCATTATTTTTGCATTTCTCTAATGTCATCATATATTAAACAGTTAACTCTTTATCTCCAGTCTAGGTTTAAATCTTCAAAAGTTTTAAATCTGACCAGCCCTCCAGCTCTGACTTACAGTAGACACCACATAAAATGTACAGTTTGCTTCAGATAAGAGTTTTTGAATGATGTATAACAAATGATCTATTTCTTTGAGTTCATTTGTAGAGTTTTGCCCAGCGTCCCTTTTCTTAAAAAAAAAAGAAAAAAAGAAAAAAAAGAAAAAAAACTACCTTATTTAAGTAAATTCTGGTCTTAATTTGGATGTGGGCAAACCCCCACCTTCCACTTAAATACCTTGACTATTCATTTTCTTCATAATGACTCAGAGTGTCACCACCCTGTGGTATTAACCAATAGAAAAAAAGAAAGAGGAAGGAAGCTTCAAAAGAACTGGTCTCAGCAAAATTGGCAGGACTCCATTTACTTCCCCTAACTTTCTACCTTAAGCTTTAATTATACTGTTAGATAGTATTCTCACATAAAGCACAAATTCTTCTGGGCAAGAATTCAAATTTATGCAGACTGTCTTCTGTAATCCTCTACAGCTCTGTTATGCTTACCAGAACCAGTTCAGAGTCATTTCCATGATACATGTCTCATGAGACAAGATAGATCTCCATGTCACTCACTCATATTCTTACTGTTCACCTTCTTTTACCTGTATTATTTGGCATATTCAAATAGGTCTCAAGAAAACATGTCATTCTTTCTCTTTGTGTTATGGATGATAGCACAAAGCCTACACAGCACTGGGGATAAAGGGAGTAAACGGGAACGTTGGAGAACTGGCTGCCACATAGAAGAGAGTAAGCGAGGGTACATTTAAAGGTTTTATGCAGCAGGTGCCATGGTGCCAAGAGATGAGAGCTCTTAGGGAAGGATGATTGCATTTTTTCCAGTGACATTCTTAACTCCTAATTTTCATCTAATGAGAATTAAATATGGCCATGTTTAATTTGAGTTTCTTCTTTTATCTATTAGAGGAGCCCTCCCAGGTCACAGGGGAAAAACACTTCTTTCTGACTAGCTGCTCTTTAATCATAAACAGATTCTTTTGGAGAGAACTATTCATCTGATTTTGATCGTTCATGGGGTGTAGACTTGCTGTGAAGTTGTCCAATAAAGTGAACAGATATTTTTCATTCTATGGAAAGCAATATTGGTATACAAGAATGGCTGTTAGCACAGTATACTCCTGGCCTCACATATGGGCAAATGGTTCACTTAGTGGGATAGACATAGTGGTACAAGAAAGAAACAAAAGATAGACCAAGTAATTCATGTGAACAGAATATAAAAATGTCCACTTGAGGATCGGCTTAAGGTTTCTCTCAATCACCAAATTAAAGTCTCCTGTTATAGGGTTTTCCATGTAATGGCTTATGGGATACTTCCCAGTCATTTATTCACTTACAGTGATAACTAGGAGTATGTTGAACCAATATTCAATAACTTTTCCTTCTCCTTGGAACAGAATATACTTCCCTACCCATGGACTTTGTTTGGCAATGTGACTTGTTTTGGTTAATGGAAAAGAAAAAGGCTATAAATGAAATATGCATGTGTAATTTTGTTTGATTTATGTGCTCTAGTGATTTGCCATGAGAAAAACATACCCCAGGTAGCTACTGCTACTTTATCCTGAACTCTGCAACAAACACAAATCAAGTAGATTTGAATTTAGTTCAAAGCTTAGAACCAAATCCAGCCATCTTGCTTTCTGAAGCATAACTCCCCAGTCAACCAGCCTAGATCAGCCAAGCCATAGTCACCTGCAGATTCACGAGCATTCAATATGTGCTCTTGTAGCAACCAAGTTTTAGGGTAGTTTGTTATGTAGCATTATTATGGCAATACCTGACTAATACACATACTTAGAAAAATTATGGCATAAACATAAGCATAGGAAACCTATTTATCTAGCTTAATAAGTTCTCAGTCTAAGCTATAAAGGGCACAGCAGAAAAATCACTTAGTTACTTCATTTAGTTTGAAATAAATTGGGCTCGCTATACATCTTTTTATAAAATAAAATGAAGCTTATATAAGAACATGTTGAATTTGAAAAAAATTAAGTCATTTTAAATTAATAAAGTCATAACATTTTCAAATATTTTTAGTAGAACTCCCCACTATAAATGTTCTTAAATAAGGTGTTTTTGTGTGTGTAGCAGAGCTGCAATAATGCTATTATTTGTGATTACTTCTCTATCCATCCATCAATGTGTCCATCCATCCATCCATCCATCCATCTACCTACATTCATTATTTTTGCAGTGTATATTATCATCTAAGAACAATACAGTAGGCTTTAGGTAATTAATATAAGAATTTAGAATTAGGAAAAATCATTTAAAATTCCTACATTTGAATTACATAAGAAATCCATGATCACTATAGCAAAATTAGAAAAATATAAACTAACAGAAAAAACAAACCTTACATAAATGTACCATAATGATGACCTTCATTAAAATTTCATTGTTTATCTTTACAAAACTTGTGGGTGCCTTCCTGTAGGTATTTTATATACATTTAATTACAATGGACTCACACTGTGTATACTGCTCTATAAATTGCTTTTATCACTAAGCGTTATGTTGTAACTTCTCTCTATGACAATAACATAGAGCTACATACTAATTTTTAATGATTGTCTAGTATTTAATAGAATACATGCTCTATAATTTGTTAGTCTTCTATCTTTAGATGTTTAGGTTGTTTTTAGGGTAGTTTTTTTTTATTATACATAACACTTGGATGAACATTCTTATTAGTGTATTTTTTTCACTTTTTAAAATTATTTCCCTACGATCAATGCCTAGAAGTGATATTGCTAATGTCAAAGATATGTACGTGTTTAAGACTTCTGTCAAGATAAGTCTCAGAAAGGAGGTACCCATTTACAATCTCTGTAGCAATAAGACTTTTACTATGTCCACTAACTAAACTTATAAATAAATAAATAAATAAATAAATAAATAAATAAATAAATATCTTGACTGTGTTAGGATTGGTAAAAATAATTGTGGCCTCAAGATTGTTTAGAATAATAGCTAACTAAATCATAACCCTTTACGATTTCATGATATTAAATAGGGCTTATTGGAAATAAGTCATTTTGTACACATTGGGAGTTTTACAGTTAGTTTAATGTCACTGAATTTAATTAACTTAAATTGTCACTTGCACATCATTATACTTTGAAAAACCCTCCTCAGTCAGAGAACTCTTAGAGGTGAACAAAAAATGTAGTTTCTCTAAGTTTTAAGATTGATGTGACTAATTTATTAGGTGAGAAATTGAGGCATAGAGCAGTAGATTCTCTAGCAGTAGGAGTAAAAAATATAAATTTATAAAGATAAGGATGCTATTACCATGGAGGAAGAGAAAATTAAGATAAAGGAACATTTTCATGTGACAACTCAGTCTTTTGCAACCACTAATAGTTGAGATTACAAACTAGTGCCAGAATTTTAAATGGGGTTGTCACTTGGAAGTGACAACTGGCATGTGAACCTACCCCATGCATCCTCCAACTCCAAAAACTCACACAAACAGGTAAAAAAAGAAATTCTCCTTTGTTGAATGGTTTTAAGAAGGGAAAATAAAAAAATAATAGTATTTTGAATATGACAAAAGCAAGCTATTGCAGCAAAGAATATGTGAAAAACTGAAGATCTCTTCAAGATCAGTACCTAAGGTGTCTGTCGTTTTAATCATTCACATGTATTTTGACAAAAATTAGAAAGTTCTAATTGCAAAATTAGACTTTAAAAGACTTTCTTCCAAAATACTTTGGCACAGCTAATTTCTTAATTTGCTTTAATAGCTCATTAGTGTTTTTTTTAAGCACTTACATAAAACTTTATATTTCAAAGTACTTGCTTGATGAAATCATTACCAGTATTTATACAATGTTAGACTTAGAAACAGTATCTTTAAAAATAATTTATACTTTAAAAAATCGACCTCTCCCATTTGTCTTACATCATGTGTATCTTCTGGGAGTCACTTTTCATTCAAATTCAGTTCAACAAATATTTACTCAATAACCACTTGGTACCTGACTCTGTGTCAGAACTTCAAAAGAACTAAGAGGATATAGACAGAACTAAGAGGATATTAGTGGTTGCCAGGGGCTTGCGGGAAAGGAGTGGGAGAAGAGTGGGGAGTGACTGTTTAATGGGTATAAAGTTTTCTTTCTGGATAATAAAAAAAGTTCTGGAACAATCTAATGGCAATGGTTGTACAACATTGTGGATGTGTTCAATGCCACTGTACACTTTAAAATGGTTAAAATGGTAAATGCCACGTATTTTATCACAATTAAAACTTCATGTGGAAAAAATCTAGAAGAGTCAGTGAAGGAGAGGCACAAATATTTTACTTCAGAAGTACATTTATTCAGAAATGTATTAAGTTCTTTTTAATATCACTATTGATTTCATGTGGTAATTATGTCAAATCCAATTTAATAAGCATGTATAAGGACATTAGGACAGTTACAGGCAGTTGTACTTAAACCTCAACAGGAATGCTGAAATGAGCAATATATGGTCCTTACCTTCGGATAGCTTTCAATTTTATAGGGAATGAAGATAGCTATAAAAAATGTCTAATATGAGACAGAATGTGGAAAAAGCTATGCTAGCTTTGTATTTGATCTTCATGGGTGAACATGATTTTGCCAATGACATAAGATGGTAAGTCAGTCAAGGTGAAGGGAAGAAGATGGGAAAAATTACATAGCCAAGAAATGAAAAGTAGTTAAGGGGAACACAGAGTAGCTATACTTGGATGAAGGGCATGGTTTAGTAGGCCAAACAGTGAAAGTTAAGGTTGAGGAAGTATCAATGACTCACAGGTTAGGATTGAAGACATTTAGAGTTTACAGGTGATTTAGAAATAATTCATTCCAATTTTCTACCTACTAAATGGGTCTTTCTTGCAGCATCTGACAAGTGGCCATGCAGCTGCTTTTGGAATTCCTCTGACACGAAAGTCACCAACTTCTGAGACAGCCTGGACTGCCGTTAGATGACTAAGATTATAGAGTTCTTATATTGATTGGAAATCTATCTCCTTACAATTTCTATACATTTTTTTTTAGTTCTACTTTCTGAAACCACAGACACAAAAATGATTTTTTAAAATAACAACTCTTCCAGTATTTGGGTCTGTAAATATGTTCTGCTTTTATTTTCTCTTTTCTAAATTAGATATTCCTGGGTCCTTTAATTGTTTCTCTTATGACATGCTTTTAAAGACTCCTGGGATTCTAATTAATCTGTTCTCTGTAAATTCCTGTGTTCCTATTTCAATGTAACAATCAGTACTGAATTTGTTTCTCTAGGTTTAGTCTGAATAGCACCACTTCAGCTTCTAATACAGCTTGAGGTTCTACTAAAAGTTCTGATAGGTATATCACCTAGTTAACATATATTATGCTTAGAGTCAACTAATACCTGTCTAAAATTGTTTTTTGTAAGTGCAAATATCAAGTCACTTTTCCCAGTCCGGAAATGCTGAACTTCTAAATTTATCATTTAAAAAATTTTATTTTTATTTAATTAATATATAATTAATATTTAATTTTATTATTAAACATTAATTTAATTAATATTTAATTAATATATAATAGGATTCTGACTCTGTTGTCTGGTATACTGGTTACTCTACTATCTTCTTATCATTCATTAATTTAGTAAGCATGCCTTTGATATTGATATTCAAAGCATTAATAAAATGTTTTACAGAAAATTGTAGGTGTTATAATATTTTTAAAAACTACCTTATAAGTCAGACAAAGATAGATACCATATGATTTCACTTATATGTGGTATCTAAGGAACAAAAAGAACAAACTAATCAAAAACAGACTCTCAAATATAGTGGACAATTTGGTGATGGACAGAAGGGACAGAGGTTGGGAGGCTGGGAGAATGGGGTGAAGGATTAAAGAAGTACAAATTAGTAGTTGATAGTTGGGCATAGGGAGCATGGCAGAGGGAATGTAGTTAGGGCCAGGGGAGGGAGGGGCAGTTGGGGAGATCATTTAATGAACATTATAGATGTCTAACCAATGTACTGTATACTTGAAACTAATTTAAATAAATAAATTTATTTTTTTAAAAGGTACTATAATTTACCCTCTAGGCAGACTTTGAATTAGTTATTAATTGGTCATCAGTGGAAATGGTCATTGAACTAATTAGGGATCTAGCCATAATACTGACTTGGTGACAAATAGAGTATACATTGTTTTTCCGTAAAAAAGTATTGTGGCTACCTCCTTGTTGTCTCTTGGACTGTTCACTCTGGAGGGTGTCAGCTGCCATGTCATAAAGACTGTGTTAGTATTTTATTTTTGTGTAACAAATGGTCACAAATTTAGCAGCTTAACCCAGCAGACATTTATTAGCTCACAGTTCTATAGGTTAGGATTCCAACATAGCATGGCTAGGTTCTTCTGAGGGCTATCTAATGTTTTTGAGGAAGAACATTACATATCAGAATATGCTTGCAGAAGTCTACTTGAGTAAAAAAAAAATGCATAGAAGAAATGGGAGGATGGGAGAGTATTTGGGTTGCTATCTAGAAGCCAAATTTGCCTCCCAAATTGCTGAGGTGACAGTATGATTAGATCGAGAGTTTGGAAGTGAGAATCACTGTGGAACAAGAACACTGGATTTAGCTAGTTAAATTACTGTTGGACATTGGAAAGCTATTCAGTAGGGAGTTATTTAATGGTATAATTGCTCAAGTTGTGTGTAGATTCCATGGGAGGGTGTAAGAAAAAAATGGAGCTGAAAGATTATTAGGAGATATTTAAATTTAGAGATGTGACAAATATAAAGTTATAGAGAGGAAGAGATATGGAGTATTTTAAAAAATAGGAGGAGAGTGAGAAGAGTTAAGTGGGAGACAAAGTTTTAAGAAGGAAGGAGTTAAGTAATATCAATGTATGCTATATTTTAAGATTAGAGAGGATAGTGTCCAAAAAATTAAGTTACAATGACTTTAAAAGTATATTGTAAGAAAGAAAAGAAGGTGGACAATGTATTTCTAAGTGCAGCAGTCTAGAGAAGCTGAGAGAATAGAAATCAAATGTTTTTCTTAAAGATGAGAATGACCTGGTCCCTGAAAACTATTCCAATTCTAATGTTCTTCTTCGTTGGAGCTAAAGAATACTAGGAGATTTCAAAGAACAATTAGTTACATATTTTTCTCACTGGAGGTTCCTCATTTAATTCATTGCCAAAAAGAACAATGCTGCATTTTAAGTACTTCCTGAATTGAAAACCCTAGACTCATAATTTGGGCGTTGGTCATTTACTGCTCTCAAAGCCACCTTGAGGTTGTTCTTTCATCAGAGACATCTGATGTCCATCCATTATGACACCTGACACTCATCTATCTCAGTCACCACCACCCATCAACCAAAGTGCCCTGGACCAAAGCAAGCTCCTGGCAACCTTAGGGGAAGAAGGGACTACCTCATCCAAAAACATTAAACAAAATTATAATGTAGAGACAATGGGCACCTAGCGGAACCACAAAAAATAGGTTTGAAAAACCACATGCCATGCTCCTGTCTCTTTTCTCCATCCCATGCATTTGGCCAATTTTACTGAAAACAGCATTTCTTTCCTCACCCCCCCAGAGATCTTGTTAACCTCATTGCTAACATCATTGCTACTCTCATTCTTCTATTATCCTGCTAACTTTTCCTAATTGCCGAAGGAAAATCAAACTCTCAATCCCTCTTTCTTTCTCTTTGCTCATTTCCCCCATTTTTCAATTTGCTCAAAATTCAGCCTTAATTCTGATACAAGGAAAAGAACAATAATTACATACCTCTATCAAGAAAATTAAATTTCTACATTATGTGGTTAAATTAGGTGTCGTGAAGAACTGATACTATTAACTTTTGAAGTCCATAAAAATTGGGAACTATTTTTTTGAAAACATGCACAAAAATGTTCTTATACACTACCATGGTCCTTTAGAACATGTTTTTTTTTTCCTTATTCAACAATATTCTGATTGCATGTATGCATGTGTGCGTGCGTGCGTGTGTGTGTGTGTGTGTGTGTGTGTGTGTCTAATTGCTGATGTTGCAGATGTTTGGTTTTATGCTATTTTTCATTGCTAATATCTAATAATTCAGATATGTTATAAGAAAAATAGGATTCTATATAGTTCAGAAATTCAGTCACTGTTTTTAGCCCTGTTTCTAGAGGAAAATGCATTCTAATTCCTAACAAGTGATTTCCAAGTTTACAGCACAAATCATTTGAAAGTTGAAGACAGCTTGTACATATGTAACCAAAATATGATTAAATATCTTTTCTTTAAATTAACTAATCTGAATTTCCTGTTATTATCCTCTTCAAGTCATATTGTTACTTCAACTTATATTATTATGTGTGGTGATATCACCATAATCCCCTGCTCTGTATTGAGAAAAGTGGCAACACAGCATGGTCATGATTATGTCTTTGGAGCCAGATAGAACTGTATTCAATCACTTGTATGTTTTATGGCTCTGGGGAAATTATTCAACTTCTTTTAACCTTAGTTACTTATTCTGTAAAATAGAAAAATATAAATGTGTATCTCTTAGAGTTATTGTGAGGATTAAATAAGATCATATATGGTAAGTTTCTGTCCTTTAGCAGGCACTCAACAATTACCATTTCTAAACAGTAGAATGTTGGGTATTTATTTATTTTTTATTATGCACCCATATCAGTAAAAATATTCTCATCACATAGCCTTATTCGTTTATTTATAAGTTAGAAGCATATTCCTCACAGACTAGTATAACATGAACATAAAATATACAAAAAAGTAAAATTTAAAAAGAATGTGACAAAGATAAACATTACTTAAAAATAAATAAAAATATAAAAAATAAATGAATATTGTTTGCATTTTAAATTTTCAAACAATTCCAAACTCCAATGTAACTCCAGATTTTGAAAAAAGAGTTAGAAAATTCTGTTTCCAAGTTTTTTGTGTGTGAAGAAATTAAACTGTTAATGGATGGCAAACATCATTTTTACACAAAATCACAAAATGATATATAAATATTTCTCAGTACTCATTTTCAAAAGACTGTTTCCTTAGTACTAAAAAAGAAACAGTTACTTTCTTATTGGTAATTATTACCTCTATGGGACATAACATTTTGTTTTGTTTTAATATCTGTAAAAGGCTTACTACTGACAAGCACTTATCACAGAAAAGATTAGCAAATTTGGAACACATTTTTTCCCCACAAAAGAAAACTATATAATATATTTTTAAGTTTGATAAGAGTTTGAAATATTTTGCTATGAAATACCTAGTGACTCTGCAGTGCAAAATATTATCACGAACACTCTTCATCTCATGAGCATATTCTTATTAAACAGAGATTTATTTATATGGCATGTACTATTTTTCAGGCACTGTTTTTTAGCACTTCATAAATATTAACTCAGTTAATCTCATAACAACTTTAGGAGTTAGGGTTCATTCCCATTTTACAAATGAGATAACTAAGGTAGAGACTAGTTAATAAAAAAATTTGTTCAAAGTCAGGCAGGGTTTGAACCTAGCCATTTTGGCTTTAGAGACTCTGCCTTTAACAACTAGAATTCCATTAATGAAAATAAAATAACTTTTAGTTGCACTTAATATATGTAAACTTCAATTTATTGAACTATGATAGAAGCCAAGATTGGGTGAGGTTGCCAGTATCACTGCTTTGTTATCAAGAAACTCTTCACTGCCTTCTGGAGACCTCTTGGATTGCCTACTCATGTGACCACCTAACGTGTGGGTCAAGGGAGGATCTAGTATGAAAGATGTTAGTAACCTTAATCAATTTATTTTTTATATATACATAAAAGCAGATGTTCTAACATTTTCTTCTCAAATTCCATTGATTTTTTATATAGTCCCCAGGGGTATATGTACCTCTCCTTGGTGATTAGTGCTGTAGAATCTGAATGTGTATGGAAGAGGAGCTGAAAAGACTTTCTTGTGTCTACTTCCAAAGTTGAAAGTTCTGCTGTGTGTAAATGTGTAAGAAGTGGTCTGGACATGTGGATATACATATTTTTATTTATAGAAATCCTGTTAGGTTAAAATCTATTTGTATAAATGAGTTAGTACTACCGTAAAAGTGTAATCTAGACACTATCATGAACATGTCACAGAAAACTTTCCAAGGATTTTCACAAGAATAATGGTAAACATTAAAATTAATTTATTGGTTAACTCTTCTCTACTTCCTGGCATTGGAAGGACCTGCTGGGTGAAAATGCCTACAAGTAATCCATCCTTTTGGAATGATTGGAAGAAATTAGGTTTAGGATGGTTGAACAAATATTTCACTTATGTTTCAGATTGGATACTATGTTTTCATTTCTATTTCCTGGAAATACTAAGAATAATTTAATGCTGTCTTTTTCAGGAAAATATCTCCATTTCTGGTTGTGGAACTATTCTTCTTGATATATTGGCTTTTACATTGCTCTTATGAAATAAGAGAATCTGATGTTTGATTTCCTTATGAGTTTTAAATTTTTTAGATGTTTAGGGATGTTTCATCATAGAAATATCACCATCATTATTATAATGCTGTTATGATTATGATTATGGATAAATGGTCCCATAGTCTGTTTTTATTCAGTACTACAATAATATAAAAATAGTTAAAGAATAGAGACTTCTAGAATATTTAAGTGTGATGTGCCACTCTTAAAAAACGAGTTCATCACCTAATGCTAAGATAAATTATATTTTGTCACTTTAGTCTCAGAATAAGTCTGATAAATTAGTCTCAATGAGTAGATCGTAATTCCTGGAAGGCAGGAATAGTGTCTATGCTTCTTTGTATCTATATATCTAGGATAAAGCTGCTAAGCAGGACCTCAATAAATATTGTAGAATGAATGAATGAATGATTTTCTGTCTGGGAGATCTGATTTTTTAAAAGAATGTCACAAGACAGATCTGGACTTAAATATATTTTGGAGAAGGCTACATTTGCTTTGACATCTTTTTCCATGCTTCAAATGATGCTCTTGCTGACTCAGTTTTACAGTTTCCTCTACATTTTTTTTCCTGCTGATTTCATGTGTAGGTATCAAGAGAGCTTTTGTTCAAGAGAGAAAAGATACAAATTTGCTAGACAGTCTCATGTGAGCCAATGAATTGACCTGAAAAAGAATATATAGAGAGAAGAAAAGAGGTTAACAATGGGAACTTGGAGGAAAAAAAAAACTATATTTAAGGGAGAAAAAGAGGAAAACTTGCGAAAAAGGAAAACCTGGTAAGTGTCAAAAAGATAGGAAGAAACTCAGAGGATTGGAGAGTTACAGAGTTAAGGGATGAAAGAATTTTGGGAACCAAGGAGTTATTGGTAGTGGCAAAGGTATCTGAGAAGCCCAGAGGACTAAGAATTGCAATGAGGCTACTGGATTTTGTTTTTAGGAGTTAAGTGATGCTTTTTAAGACAACAATTTCAGTAGAGTTCTAAAGGTTAAAATAGTATAGTAGATTGAGGAATCAGGAGGAAGTTAGGAAAGTCAGACCTCTTTCACAAAGAATGGTGTAAGGAAAAGGGAGATTTCTCCTTGAGAGGGACTAGCAAAACTAAAGAAGCCCTTTTTCCTTGATGAAGTACTTGGGAATGTTGTAGGTAGAAGGGAAGTTGTTTCTTCAGAAACAGTTAGAAAACACCAGAGAAAGGTAGAGGATAATCCATTGATAGGCCAAGATGCAAAAACAGATATGAAGGCAAAGAATCAGGACCAGCTGGAAACTATGAGGGAGGAATATTTGAGAACTCTGAGAAATTTTGAGGTTTTTAAGAATGGCAGTGGGGAGAGCACACATTGGAAGCCTTCGAATTTAGCCAAGTCAAAAGTGAGATTATCTGCTTCAAATGGACAGAATGGAAGTGTGAGATTGAGGAGAAGTGTGATGAGCCGAGGAATGAAGTCAAGAGGAATACAAAGCTTCATAATGAGATAAAAAAGAGACAGACACAAGCGACAGAATTATAGGAAAATGCATTGTCTATATGTTGATTAAAGATTCAGTGCATGTGTTTAAATGATTAACATATGCTATTATAAAATCCCATCACACAGAAATAAATATTGTTAGGTGATAATACAATGTAAAAATCCTGAGGGATTGGTGCCTAACTAGATAAGAGGCATAAGTGTGAGATACCAGTTGGCCATGGTTGTGGGTCTGAATGATTGGAAGGATGAGTGTGCCTTTGCCAGGACGAGAACAGCTGGGAGGGATTCCAGGCTTTGAAAAGAAGATAATGTGTGTGATTCTAGGCATTAGATTTGATGTGGGAAACAGAATTAAAGAGATGAATTTCCATAACTTTACATAAGCATAAGCCTTGTCATGCATTAATGATCAGAGGCGGATAGTAGGTACACAGAAGTGCA
>CM053509.1:64626563-64638074 GCA_028627145.1 Eidolon dupreanum
AACACAGGAGCTGTCATCTTCTCTGTCGTTCCACCCAGCAGTCATGTTCTTGGCTCCATCACTCCCCTCCCCCCTCCCTTTTTTTCCGTTGGTTCTGTTCATCATTCTGGCCTCCCAGCCCTGATACTCAGCTGCTCACCTGCATCTCAAATTTCTGGATTTCTGATTCCATCCCCTCCAGGGCTTCAGCGGTCATGTGCATGAGCCCTGCTCCCAGGAAAACACCGGCAGAAATGCAGCCCAGGAGGCTGAGGACCCGGCGGTGACGACCTAATGGAAAGCAGGAGTTATAATCCAGTTGGCAATGAGGAGATAGACAAAGGTGACTAAAGAGCAACGGGCAGCACCCAACAACCCAAGCTTGGCGATGGCAAGAGAATCATAGCAAAGTGTCAGGACAGGGTGACAGGGTTGAAGTCAGACCTGGGTTATGCAGACAAAGATGTAGAAAGTCTATACCTGTGGCCACCTTGATCTGGAACCATTTGAAGCAGATGGGAATAAGGCCACAGACCAGGGTGAGAGCCAGCAGGGCAAACAGGCAGCCAATTTTCACTCCTAGTAGTGGCTCCATCCTTAGGCCTCAGAATGACAAATGGAGCTACAAGCTTTGGGGCAAGAGTGGTGCCTTAGGTGGTCAAAGCTGCAGTGTCCACTCCTGCGATTGAGGAAGCTGTTGGGATCCTCTCTGTTCCGTGCTGCCTCTGCTTACGCAGCCTTGCAGAGCTGACTGGGGCCCTGCCCCAGCTTCCTGCCCTCCCCCTACATGAAGGCCCCTCCCCTGGCTCACACTGAAACCAGAAATTCCAGACTCCCTGTCAGGCACAGCCCTGTGCTCTGTCTTCTCTTCTTCAAGCCATGACTAATCCAAGGGCTGTGAACTGTCTTGGTTCATGCCCAGGGCTGGTCTAATACAAAATTGAACAGTCTATGGTAGCTACTTCTCAGCTGTTTCATGCTGGGGACAATCTGGTCCTGCCTCACTTGGGACATTTGATCTAAGCCTTTCATATCCTCTGCACCCTAACCCAAGTTTTACAGGTTGCTATGCTGATACCCGAACCATACCCTTTCAAAGGGGATTTGGGGTCATCTAGGGGTAGAGGAGGTGGGGCAGAGGGCTAGTGCTGCCACCACTCTGTGGAAACTAGTAGGTGAGGGGACTCCTTTTTCCTGTAACCCCAGAAAAGTAGCTCCGGGTATGGAAATTTCCAGGATTACAATGTTGTTACTGATACAGCTTCTGACTGTGCCTGTTTTCTGATATATGTTGTGAAAGAGGAACTGAGAGTTTTTATACAAAGAAAGTTGCTCTAGCTCTGAAACAGCCAAGTCCTAGGAGGAAATTGAGAAATGAACCAAGTAAACTAAAGGATGCTGGACATACATGGGCGGAATGGAAGATGCAGTTCTGATGGGGATCAACTCTTGAGGAAAATGTGTGAAGCAAACTCTGAGGGAACCGATGAACCCTGAGAAAGATGAAAAGGAAAAGAAAGAAAAAACTAGAGGCTAGGCAGCTGCTGGTTTCCTATTCAGGTGGCCTAACAACCCTGATACCCGTCGAGCCAGTTCTCAAGAGTGCTGGGGGCAGCTTTCCCCACTACCCTGATTACCTCCTTGGGAAATCCAGGTCTCTGGTGTAAGCAGCAGTATTCTTACAGCAGAGGGCGAGCTTGAGATTTGTGTGGGAAGATAAGATAGGCATGGAAAGTCATTTTGTTACAGGCCAGGCCATGACGATCCACCTCTACATCTTTCAAGAATCACAAGATCCATTTCCATTCTTCGAAAACTTTTGTTTATTATTATTAAAACCTCAAAGACAGATACATAGGGGTCCCAGTGCTCCCATCCGGGATACCAGCTAGCTTTAGCCTTGGCAAGTATGATAGAAGAAAACTCGTTATACATCCTTGTCAGCTCTCAGGTGGATCTTCAGCAGTGGATGGAGGAAGCTCAGATGGTGTGGTCACAGGTAATAGATCTCCCCAGGAGCTGACACAGGCACAGCGATAAAAATTCCTATGGGATAGAGGTCAATGTGGGCTGCAGGTTCCTGACACCTCCCACTAATTTCGATCACAACTTCTATACCTGCCATGGCGGTGGGCTGTGGTCACAGCATGCTGCATATGCCCACCTGGACAGCATAGGGGACAATGCACATGGCATGGTGGTTTAAAGACAGGCTGAGTAATTTGAGGCCAGCCATTAGCCTCCTCTGGAGATCCCCGGGCAAGGATTATCATTGAGAACTTTTCCTCCTTTGACTGCTTGTTCTAAGATAAGGATAGAGAAACTGTTTGGAAGAAAAAGGTGTCAGAAAAAGAAAATCTAACCCCCATTCCTGTAGCCCTTTTAATGTTCTATATCACACATATTCAGGCCCTAAAATTTCCAAGCTATTCTCTAAATTTTCTAGCTCCTCCCACCTGATTCTTTTCTATCCTACTCTTCCAGGCTATTTCTCCCTGCCACAATATTCCCAGGATACATACCCAGTTGAAGAGGATGGGTGGTAAGCCTGGGAAAAACTATAGGCCAGGGGCTTAGAGGCTGTCAAATGGGGACAAGGAACTTCCTGGGGACACTGTAAATACACATAAAAGACATGAGGTAAGTAAAGAACCATGGATCATAAAACTGAAAAACTAAGAGTTAAATGTTCAGGAAGGGCTAGGGATAAGGGAGCACAAGAGCATAGAGTAGAGAGAGCAGGGCAACCACTAAGAAATCAAATAGGGACACAAAGCAGTGGAGGGTGAGTGAGTAGTTTAGCTTTGCACTCTTAATTGTCCTGGCTACAGTTGAACTCAGATCTTGCGAGCTGGGAAAGGTAGAAGTAATATTCACTGGGGCAAGACAAAACCAGGTTGAGGATCCAGAGGTGAATTCCTTTTTCCCTGAAATCAAAGGAAATCAAAAAAATTAAGCTGGGCGTGAGGGGTCTATACCCACAAGTCAATCTCTGCACTTAGTCAATCGAGGATTCCTTTAGCATTCAATTCTGGTAAGTATTAACTATGTTCTTTGAGTTGAGTTGGAGGTTTCTCTAACACTCCAAACAAAGAACTTTATGTTGCAGGAAAGGCAGGAACTTGGCACATAGGATGGCTCTCCTTATTAGCAACTCCGCTCTCAAAAAAATCCCACCCCGGGACAATTATATTTATGATTATACACTGACTCATACAGTCCCAGAGTGATAAGATTTTTGGCTCTGCAATGTCCCAGATCAGGAGATGCCAATCTTTTTTTTTTTTTTTTTTTTTTTTTTTTTTTAATAGGCCCAGAGAGTAGGTAAAATCCATTTCTGTCTCAACTATTTGACTCTGCTATTTGGGTGTGAAAACAGCCATACACAACAGACACTCAAATAAGCCTGGCTCGTACAAGCACAGGTGGCAGGCCGAATTTGATCCACAGGTCCTACTTTGCCAACCACTACCCTATATCATAATGACTTTACATGTCTACTATCCTTAGAGTCACCCTTACCATTGTATGACAGTTTCTTCAGTTTTTGAAGGAGTACCACTAAATGATGACAGAGATGATGGCGTGTGTATGGCGGGGGGACGTGGGGGGGACAGAGGGAGAAGGGAAAGACTCTTAGCTTAAGGACCAGGTCCCTGGCTTCCCTGAGAAGTCAGTGCCCAGCTTTTGTTCCATTCTCTACCAGTATCTGTTCACAAAGGAGAAAACAAGCAGAAGCCCTGAACCACATGAAAACATATGAGTTTTACCAGCCTGCCTTTCTGGGATATTGATTTTAAGCTGTTTATTCAGAAACAAAAGATTTAGAAAAAACCTTTAACCCTCCTCTTTGCCTAAGAGATTCAGATGGAAAGGCCTACCCCAGGAAGGGAATCTTAGGACATTGCCTTAGCTTAATTTGAATTAAGTATGGTAAATAAGAGAGCTTCAGGCAGAGACCTGTTAGCTAGATACACCTCTGGCCCCCTAGGTCCCATGGTTTCTGAGTTGCTTAGTAAGAATTTGCCTGCCATGTGTGTTCTGCTCTTCCTCATCTACCTGTAAATTTCCCATTCTCACTTCTGAAATCTAAATCCTATTCTCCTTCCTTTTCTTCTTTGTCCATAATTTTATATATACACAATGTTGCCTCACCGTCTTTGGAATTTTCATGAATATGTGAATTTCTCATGTGCATGTATTAAAAATTTGATTTTCTTCTGTTGATCTGTCAATTAATTTGTTAGCCCAGCTAGAACTTAGAAGGTGAAAGGAAAAGTATTGTTGTTTTTTTTTTAGCCTCACACATAAGTGTCAGTAGCTCTGTACGAGCATTCAGAGATGGAATAGCGGTTCACAGGAAATGGCATAATGTATAAAATGGGGATGGAGACCCAAAAGAGGGTTGAAGGAAACTATGCCAGAGAAAAATGGTCAAGAATGAAGACTGGCTCCAATGAAGAGAAAAAAAGGTGTGAAACCCATGAAGCTGCTTTAGAACTTGAAGAGAAAACAGGGTTTTAACTCACCAGAAAATCACTCATCTTGTGCTGCAGGGTTTGGACTACCTCAATGCGGTCAGCCTTGCTGGGCAGCTCACTTAGGGAAGAGGCTGATATAACCACATTGCACTGTACCCAAGGACCAAAGCAAGGAACTTGACAGTCCTGACATGTCCTCCTTCTAAAAGCACAATGAAGTTTTATCTTCCTAAATTTCTTCTGCTGTCTTTTATCTTCTAACACTCAATACTGGGTTGTGGAGCTGAGGCCAAAGTTTTCTATCTGCCAAATTCCACATTTAGCATACTCTATACATTGCCACTCGCCTTGGGTGATACAGGTAGAAACTGCCTGGAATATAAGGCTCCTCAGATTCTGAATCACATGTGAAGGAAAGGAGAGATGTGGCAACTATGAGTGTATAGGTATAAACTGAAGTGATATCCTGATAAACATATCCTGAGATGAACATATCCCCGAGAATAAAGAAAAATGCTAAGAATAAAAATTAAAAAAAAAAAAAGAATAAAGAAAAAAGAAAAATGCTAGGTGAGAGTGAAAAAAAGTAGAGTGAAGAGGTTCAGAACAGGTTTCCCCAAGATGAGCTGTGTTGGCATGTGAATTATTTTGAGTCGAAAGCAATTGAGACTCCATGAACTCAATAGAAACTTGTACTTCTCCCATAAAGAATTTAAACTAGGAGCCTTGCGCATAATGATTATGACCACGAACAATTTTTTATGACCTGTCTATAAGGTGGAGGAAAGTTCTAATTACTAAATATCTGTTCTTATCTATATGATAAGTTTTTTCCTCCCCTATGAAGCTTCAGGGCAACTTACCTTGCTCTTTAAGTGTTTGTCACATGTACCTCATTTTACCTTTTTTTTTTTCCTGAACCTCTCCTGCATGTGAGGTTCCCATACATATGTATATAATTAAATTAGATTATTTAGTTTTGTTAATCTATCTCATCAATTTAATTATTAGACCAGCCGACAGAACCTAGAAAGGTGGAGAAAAATCTCTCCCTTTTCACAAGGGTAAGCAAATATTAAAAAGGACAGGGAGAATATTGGGTCACCTGTCATGTGAATCTTACCCAACCCATCCACTTGAAATAGGCTTCAAGTTCAACCTTCAAGAAAACCTTCCTGAGCAACATTAGGGCACTGTAGGCCATGAGATCATTTTTTTTTTTCTCTTGCTGCTACAGTTTTCTGTGTTATATTGGATTGCTACTGCTCTGAATCAGGGTCTAGGATGAACCCAGCAGGAGGGTGACACTCCTGAGGGTGAAAGTGGTGGCCTGAGATAGCTGAAAGGAGAGCCTGACTCTTAGGACAGCGGCAAATGATACGGCGTTAAGGCTAATGGGAGATTTTGACCTCTGCACAGGTTTGGGGTAAGACTTATGCAGTAAGTTATAAGAAAGTTTAGATTCCCAAGTTTATGAGACTTGATGGTGAAATTGACAGTTTACAGTACCTAGGCTGACACTTAGAGCCCTAATTTTATAAAGTAGTAGCACAAGTAAGTATGAAGTACATTGTCACATTTGTTCAGCAAGTTTCTCCTGAACATAAGATGCTTTAACATAAGGTGATTCTAGAAGCAGTGTTTTTTTTTTTCTAGGCAACCTGGTTAAACTCAGGAAGTTACATGTAACATCTTGTAGTCATAAATTTAGAATGCTGCCTGTCTTCTACCCAAGGCTATGGCAAAGATATAACATAAATAATAAGTTTTAAATTAAAATTCTCAATAACTATTATGCATTATTAAAATGATCTATTTTATGGGGAAAAAGAAGTTGTCATGCTAAGAGACATAACTGATTTATAAAAACAATTAAGGTTAAATTAGTCTAATAAATTGAGAAGTGTAAGCTTCCAGATATATGTATTAAATGTCTTTGAAAAATTAGGAATATAGATTCAATTATAGAATTAAAAAGCAAGACACAAAGAGTAAATTATTTCTCCTTAAATAATTTTAAATAATACTTAAATTGAATGTGCAAAATTGGTGTATCGTTATCTCATCCATTTATTGGTTTGGGAAAAAATTTCACAAACTCTGTCCAGGAATTAGAGTAATGACCACAGTAAAATCTCCAAACGCTTTTCTAAGTCTGGGGCTGCAATGACTTCTGGCAATGAATAGGTATGGAAAAGAGATGAGACTTCTCTGATAAGCGGCTTTGGTTTGAGGACTCTCAGTGACCTTGCAAAACTCTCAGAATTGCACAGAAGTCTAGGTTGCTTTTGACTTTCCTTCCCTTTCTGCTTCACTTAGAATCAGAATGGCATGGCTCTCCCAACCTCAGCTGGCTCTCTTCCCACTTTCTCTTCTGTCTTAGCTTCTGTTTCTCAGACTCACACATGGTTGAAGCCATGGGGGTAAATTAGTTATTCGAGGAGAATCATGGAATGAGAAGAGGTTAAGGGCATGAATATTTAGGGAGTTGGGTAGAGAGTACCAGGAGAGAAAGCTAAAACAAGTGTTCAGATAAGCAGGCAGACAACAAAAGAGACTGGTGGTCCAGAACGAGCCATTACTGAGTGTGTTTCATTCCAGAGCTCTTTCTAAGCGTGATAAAAGTTTAAAATTTACTAAGAATAAACAAAAAGACTTCTGAAATTAGAGGAAGAAAAAAGAGAGTTGCTGAGGTCAGGACTGGTTTAACTGGCTTAAAATATTCAATACTTGAAGACAAGATAAACAAGACAATTAAAATAGAAGTAATATCACAATATATACATATATCAAAACATTACACTGTACACTACACCTTAAACTTACGTAATGTTATATGTCAATTATATCTCAATTAATCTGGAGAAAAAAAGAAAAAAAATGTTCAGGTAAAGGCAATAGTGTGTACAAACACCCTGGACAACACATTTGCTTTGAGTGATTAAAAAAATAAAATAAAATAATAAAATAGAAGTAATAGAAAAAATGTATTTTACCTGTTCTAATTCATAGAAATAAAAATTTTAATAGAACTGATTTACCACTAAGGAAGTAGACTTCTGTTTTCACACATGTATTGCTTCCACTATTTTATGAATATCCTTTCCCTTATTATTCTTATCATGTAATAACATAAGTATTATTTTTATAGCACTTGGAAAATATACCAGTGTGAATGGATGGATAATATGCTTCCCGTAATCATGGGAATTGATGGAGAAACAGTTGAACTAAAATTAAAAATTTATTCAACATGGATGAGAGAAGAGTTTTTGAAAGTTACCCTAAAGAGAGAAAAGTGCTGCTAGACCATCTAAAGAAAAAATATGGCAAACAGAAATGAAATCAGCAACAGAGGCAGAACAAGTAGAAAGTCACAGAACCCAATTCTAGTGCTCATTCAAGGAACAACCCACAGACAGGGCCTGTGATAGTTAATTTTATGTGTCAACTTGCAAGGGCCTTGGGATGCTCAGGCATTTGATCAAACATTATTCTAGGTGAGTCTTGGAGGGTGTTTCTGGATGAGAAGAACATTTAAATTGTAGTAAAGGATTGACCCCTCTCTACTGTGGGTGGTCCTCATGCAATCAGCTGGCATGAATAGAACAAAAAGGCTCCATCCCTTGAGTAAGAGAAAATTCTCTTGCCTAACTACCTTAAGCTGGTCATCAGTTATTTCCTGCCTTTGGGCTCATAGTGGAACTTCAGCTTCTGGGCTTTCAGCTTGCCTGCTTTCAGACTGCAACTTATACCATACTGCTCTCTGGTGCTCAGGCCTTTGAACTTGAACTAGAACTTATATCATTAGTTTTCCTGGGTCTCTAGTTTGCTGATTACAGATCTTGGGACTTCTAGCCTTCATAATCATGTAATCATGTGAGCCAATTCCTTATAATAAATCTCTATTATCCATCTCTCTGTCTTTTTGTCTGTCTGACTGTCTATCTGTCTATCTATCATCTATCTACCTATCTGTCTACTAAGATAGCTTGAAGTTGCCAGGACCACAATAAAATGACTTTGCCACATCTTGGGTGTACACACACACACACATACACACACACACACACACACACACACACACACACACACTATTGGTTCTGTCTCTCTGAATCTTACAAAACAGGGTCTTTGCTAAAGATCCACAGAGTAAGTTCCATATAGTCATAATTGGTCCCTATGAGCATAAAAAAACTGCCTTTTATCTTACTGATTCTGCCTCTTAAATATTTCTTAAACATATCCCTCCTCTTTATTCAAAATGCCACTACTTTTTGATTTTTTGCTTTTGCTATTTAAATGAGGTCTCTGCCAACAGCTTCTTCTGCCAAAATTTTTTTTCAAATTGCAAGTCTGATAATATATTTTAATTGTCTAAAGTCTTTCCATGGATTCTAATAGTGTCCTTTTTTTTCTCAGTTTAGGTGTTGGCTACACAGTGCATTTTGCTTTGTAAAAATTCATAGAGTTGTAAACATGAGTTGTGTACCTTAATGTATATATGACTTCATTGAAAGGTTAAATTTAAAAATCTCCTCATGGTTTCTCATTGTACCCAGGATTGAGTCAAACTCCTTAGGTTGGTATTTAAAGCCTTTTATGAGTCTGTCTTTCCAAATTGTCTCTCCCCCATCTACCCACACCTAATTATTTGTGACCTACAAATAAACTATATGTTTTTTTTCACTATTTACCTTTGCTCTGCCTAGAATGCCTTTTCATCATTGTCCATCTTCTTAGCTATTACTTCTCATTTAACAATAGACCCAGGTGCCACCTTCTGTAACAATTTTTAATCTGTTAAGGCATTTCTTCTTCGTACACCCCAAGTACACTGCACACACCTTTAACGCAACACTCATCATTGCTATACCTATTTCTTTTTATTTCTGACTCTTCCACTAGATGATAAATCCTTCTATGGCCAGGAACATGTCATATAAACTTTTCTCCAATATTTAGCATTGTGTTTGATATATACTGCAAACCCCACAAACATGTTTTGGTTACAAGAATGGGGGAAACAGATTGAGTAATAAATAATTTATTTTTTAAAATAAATTACAATTTAATTGAGTAATTAAAATATAACCACAGTCTATGGTCAAGCCACCCTGAACATGCCCAATCTTATCTGATCTCGGAAGTTAAGCAGGGTTGAGCCTGGGTAGTGCTTGGATGGGAGACCTCTTAAGAATATCAAGTGCTGTAAGCATTAAAAAAATAAAAATAAAATAAATACAATATAAACACATAAAAAATTGCATGAAAATATGATGCAAAAATAAACTAATCAAAAGTAGTTTTATTAAATGTTGAATCAAAGGAATGACCCATAAGTGATACAGCAGTCAGAAGAGAGAAGTGATCAGACCATGGGGCAGTAGAGACTCGACACCTAGATCTAAGGAGTTACATAGAATTTGGATTGTTGGGGAAAAAAAAGAAAGATATTCCAGTAATGAGGATCACTTAAAGTATCTAGGAAGAAATGGTCGAGTAAACAGAACAATTCCACTACATACCTTTTTTCAAGATAAAAGGCAATTGATAAAACAGAAAATTCAATCTAGGAAAGAAAATTTGTAGGAAAGATGATATGCTACATTTTGAACATATTGAGTCTGAGGTGCCTGCAAAAGACCAAATAGAGCTGTTCGGGAAGTGGTTAAAGATCTAGTCTACATTTTAAGAGAGAAGAGATACAAATTTGCTAGCCAGTCTCATGTAAACAAATGAATTGATCTAAACAAACAAACAAACAAACAAACAAATGGAAGGGGTTAAAAATGAGAAAAATTTATATTTAATGAGAAAAATCTATATTTAAGAGATAAAAAAAGGAAGACATGCCAAAAAAACACAAAACAAAACAAAAAAAATAACAACAAAAACAAGAAAGAAAGAAAGAAAAAAAAAGAAATCCAATGGGTGTTAAGAAAATAGAAAAGAACTTGAGGATTGGAGAGTCACAGGACCAAGAAGAAACATTTTTGAGAATCATGGGGTTGTTGGTAGTGGCAAATGTATCACAGAAGCCAACATGGCTAAGAATTACAATGAGGCTACTGGATTTTGTTTTCAAAAGTTAAATGATGATCTTCAAGATAGTTATTTCAGTAGAGTTCTAAAGACTGAAAATAGTACAGTGAGTTGAGAAATTAGAAGAAAGTTAGGAAGGGAAGGCAAATCTCCCTCAAGAAGAATGGTGTAAGGAAGGAGGAGAGATGTCTAGAGAGATTAGCAGAGCTAAAGAAAGCCTTTTTCCTTGATGAAGTACTTGAGACTGTTGTACATAGAAAGAAAGGTTTTCCCATCTCCCCCTTCATGCCCCAACCCAGAAAGAAGTGGAAGATGCCAGAGAGAGAGAGACGGAAACAGAGAGAGACAGAAGAGAGAGAGAGAGAGAGAGAGAGAGAATCCATTAACAGGCCAAGATCTAAAATCAGATATGAAGGCAAAGAATCAGGACTATTTGGAAACTATGATGTAAGGAATATTTGAGAACTCTGAGAAATTTTGAGGTTTTTAAGAATGGCAGTGGGGAGAGCACAGATTGGAAGCCTTCAAACTTAGCCAAGTCGGACATGAGGTTATTTGCTTCAAATGGACAGAATGGAAGGTGAGATTGGGGACAAGTGAGATGAGCTAAGGAATAAAATCAAGAAGAATATAAAGCTTTATAATGAGATAAGAAAGAGACAGACACAAGTGACAGAATTATAGGAAAATGCATTGTCTATATGTTGATTAAAGATGTAGTATGTGGTTTTAGATGATTAACATATGCTATTATAAAATCCCATCACACAGAAATAAATATTAAGTGATAATACAATGAAAAAATCTCGAGGGGTTGATGCCTAACTAGATGAGGGGCATAAGTGTGAGATATCAGTTGGCTGTGGTTGTGGGTCTGAATGATTGGAAGGATGAGTGTGCCTTTGCTAGGACGAGAACAGCTGGGAGGGATTCCAGGTTTTGAAAAGAATATGATGTGTATGTTTCTAGGCATTAGATTTGATGTGGGAAACAGAATTAAAGAGAT
>CM053509.1:64638174-64666929 GCA_028627145.1 Eidolon dupreanum
CATTGAATTTCTTTACATTATGACCTTGCTTTTATACTCCACTTTGAAATGGATTATCCTACAATACCACAAGTTATCTCTGAAATTTTCCTTCGAGAGGTTTATTACAAAAGAGATAGTGCTTTTTTCTTCCCCCAGCCTTAAGGAGTAGGGTCTATGCAGGACTCACAAATTTTCTAAAGAAAACTTCATATTTGTTTTGAAAGCCTTTGTGAAATGTCTTTGCTTTCGTTATCTTGGTTTGCCACATTGGATTTACTTCATTATTTCTCACTGGACAATTTCTGCAGGCTTCTAGGATAAGTTGATTTTCCTTCCCAGACAGTGCTTCCTGCCAATATATATAAAAGCAATATTTTTTTAGTGTAATAGTCTCTGAAATTATCTTGGTACTTTTGTTGGAGAGAGGTTGACCAGCAACAGCCCAAGAGAAAATATTCTTGACTGGGTTGCATTTAAGTTTTGGTTTTTTATTTTGAAAATTTATGTTCTTAATGGAAGTTATTAATATTCTTGCCAACGATATGTAACACAAGCTACCAACAGAAAGAATTATGCATATTTTGTGTATAAATTAAATGTTCTGGGGTCATTATTGGAGAGTATTTACAAAGGATTCGTCCCTTGACTCTATCTACTTCTGAAGGATGGATAATAAACAACAATACATTGAAATGCTCTCATTCAACTTATATTTACAGAATAATGCAGGCATATGAAAGAGAATTCTTTAGATGCAACCAAAATATATATCAACCAACAGCTATTAGGTATTATTAGAAATATACCACTAAGTATGAAAGCAAGATTATAGTATTTTGTTCCACATATTAAAGCTGCTAAAATTAAATTCTCTGTCAGTCCAATCTCAAATTATTCTTACAACCACCCAGAGACAGCTTTCTTTTCTGAAATACTTTTCTTGCGTTCGCAGTCATGCATAACAGAAAATTATTCTGCATCTCATCCAAGCTCAAAAAAATTCCAGTTTTAAGTGCCTGCTAAAATGATGCCAAGAGAGAATCCAAAATAGAAGCCTCAGGACAGACAGAGATCATTTTGTTCAGTAAATTTCAATGTGGCATTGAAGGTTAAAATAAACCAAATTTATTATCCAGGTTATTTTTCACAATTCTAAGTTAAAACTTTCAAGAGATGAGTAAAAAGGAAGGAGTAAATGATCCTGATAGGGAGTTTCCAGATCAATGTCCGTGAAGTCTTCTTAAGGTGCATCCTAAGCCTGTGAGCAGACAGTGTTGCTAGGTATTGTTGATTCAAATTCATTTTTAAAATTTGTAATTGTTATTTTGGGCCATATTGATCAAAAAGAAATAGTTATTGGGATACTACTATGTGTATGGCATTGTGTTTAAGCATAAACAGAAGGTAAGATGATGAGGTTAAAACTCATGTTCCATGAGACCAAGAGTAGAATTTGTGGTGTTAGAGAGGGGCATGCAGGAGGCAGGCTCAGTGAATACATGTTTGAAGAGATCAAGCCTGAATTGTCTCTTGCAAGTGTAGAGTGTTATATGTAGCCGATCTCGCTACAGAGTGACACTGATATAAGCTCCTTTCCCTTGAACAGAACAGAGCAACACCACTTGGCGCACAACAGACACTGAATTCTTGGCAGGTTTCTCAGTCCACCAGCCATATCCCTTTAAAGACAATTAATGATGGCAAGTCCCTATCTTCATGTCTCTGAGGCAGGCTTCACTTCTGCTGGAACTCAAACAAACTACCTACTTCTGCTAGGATGAAAAGAATCACAGAGTCCTTATCGTATCAAGAAGTCACTTCCATAGTTACAGGAAAATGATCTTAAGCAGACAATCTCAAGGAATTTCAAAGCTAAGTCTACCTCTGTATTTCTGTTTTTCTAGTAATGGCAAACTAAGGCAAATATTCTTTAAATACTGAGAACCTATTGGCTGTAGATAATTGTGTGTATGTATCTGTGAGTTAAAGATAGAAAGTTTGATGATGATTAAGTTTATTTTCACGCTGTTGAAAATCACTTCTTTGGAGGATATTTTTTTTCTATTTTCTTCCTCATTTAATCATTATCAATGAAAATGTATTTCTGCACCATAATTCAGAAAAAAGAAAAAACCTCTTCAATCATAGTTAAAAGTAACTCATCCTAAGCTTTTCTACAAAGTATTTTCCAATTTGGTAGAAGAATGAAAAAGTTATTTCCAGCTCTACTTTTTGTGTATATGTACCTCATAAGTCTGTTTTTTCAATTTTCTTTTACATGGTGTAATTGCCTCTTGTCTATTTCCTTTGGATGCTCAAAGTTACCTGAAGTTTAACTCTGGAATTGGACTCTCTTGGAATTGAACATTCTATTTCTCCTCCAAACATGTTATTCCTTCTGCAGTAAATTTCTTAGGTAATGATTCAGTCTTCTTGACAAACTCTTATTCATCCTTCATGGCCTCGCCTAAATGTCACTCCTCTCTTGAGTTTTTTCAGCTCTCTCAAGGGTTGTTAGTTGCTTCTGTTTCTATTTTCTCATGCAACCTTTTGATACTTTCACTATTTTATTCATATGCTGTCATGATAGTGAGTTCCTCAAAAGCAGGACCTCTACCATGTCCTTTGTAACCTTGCTGCTACAATAATACATGGCATGGTTAATATAATAAAAATGTTTATAGAATCAATTTATATACATCTGCTACTGTTTCTGTCCTTTGTTTTAATGCATACATTTATCAAGGGCAAGACATTTTGATTTGCTGAGTATTAAGTATCATTTATAAGCTGTTTGATTTTGGTTTAGGCAGCCAGATTCAGCTTCCTTATTTAGAAAACAAGAAGAGATATGATTTCTTTCTATAAACAATATTATTAATAATAATAATAATATTAGTATAGATCGATTTCTGTCTTTTAAGTTTTTTCTTCATTCTCACATGCTCTTTTAAGAGGTCTGGCTCAAACGGATAGTTGAAGACAATAAAGGTGTTTTTATTCTGAAGAAAAAAGATTTTGGGGAGAACAGAAGAACTGTCTTCAACTATGAAAAGTGCTTTCATGTGGAAAAAAAGCAATCAAGTCCATGTGGCTACTGGAGCTAGAACTAAGGCTAATGGGTGAAAGTTGTTAAGAAGCACTAAACGTCAGATGGAGGTTGGTATATGTCATCTTATATCCCAGACATAAGGTTTCAAGGTTAGTAAAATACCCAAGTCACCTCCAAAATTTGGTGACATGTCAGGTTTTCAACATCTAATTTTGGCAAGTAAAAAAACGAAGAAACAACAGAAATGCAAAACAGCTATCACACTATCATTTCATAAATATGAGATAATTTTACAGAAAATAATAGGAATGACATAATAAAGATAGTAGTAAGCTTACAATCACACACACACAGACACATACACACATCTGCTGGAACTCAAACACACACAAATTTCCCCTTATTTTGCTTAGTTCTTGCAAATATTAATACTAATTTAATGGGCCCATAAGTCAGAATTTGAGCTTGTAGGTGTCCAAAAAGAGTCCTCCAGAATTTGCCACCCTGGCATGCAAATTCTTTTGAGATGAAAACAAAGCCCAACAAGCACAAGATGACTTTTGTTTTGTTTTGTTTTATTGTTTCGTTTTAACAACCTCATTACCTGCCTAAAGAAATTCACATAGAAAAGCCCGCTTCAGAAAGGAAGCTTAGCATATTCATCTTAGCACATATTAATTAAGTGTGGCAGACAGCAGGGAATAAGCAAAAGTGTGTTTGTTAGATTCCCTATGTTTTCCATTGTCTGGGAGGCCCAGCAGGAATTTATTTACTCATTCTCATCTATCTGTGATTGCTTACCTGCCCTTTGAAATCTTAGACCCCTGCCTTTCTCCCCCTAAGACTGGAATATAAGCCTCACCTGCCCGATATGCCCAATGTGGTCTGTAGGGGAGGAAATATAATTTTCTTTTTCCTCTTCTCAGTTCTTTTGGATGGTTTAATAATCAAATTGACATGAGGCAGATTAATGGGAGAAAATGACAAAATGTATTAAGTATATGAAATTTCTCTAAGAATATTGGGCCTGAGGGCAGATTGGGCAGTTAAGGCTTATGTGCCATATTGAGCTAAGGAGAAAAAGGGGTGGAGGTTGTAGTTTGGGACTTTAAAGATCAGGTAAGGCAATTCACATGGAGATAGAAGAGCAAATATTTGGTAAATAAATGTTTGTTGGGCCATCTTTAACAGTGGGAAACAAAGAGGAATTTGATCAAAGGGGCCTTGCTAGGTTCTTCCTTGTCTACCACATACTAGTTCATGTGAAACTGTTGTCTATGATAATAGTTCTCGTCCTGGAGCAGATCCTCTACCTACATTCCCTTAAGCAATTAGGGTGAATGTGAAAGGGTCTTCCAGAGTATTTCATTTCTTAAAAATAATCCACTTAAAATAATCAATATCTTGAAAGGTATATTTTGGGGTGGTAAACTCTGCTTCCCCTCAAGTCTCATATTCTTATGGCACCCCCATATGTACATAAATGATAAATTTGGTCATTTTCTCCTCTTGAGCTGCCTCATGTTGATTAGATTATTAGTCTAGCCAGAAAAACTTAGAAAGGTGGAAGAAAAATTATTTTTTATGCCTCCACAAGCTTCACTGTGCTATAACCCCTTTTAAACCTAATACTCAATTATAAGGGGTCCAAATACACACACACACACACACACACACACACACACACACACACACACACACACCTGTTTAGTTTGGAGGCTTCTTTAAGTATAAGAAGGTATTTTCCCACAAATATTTAAAACTTTGGAACCTGATATACAGTTATATTGCTTTGACTTACTTTCTTACTGCTTTGACTTACTTTCTGCAGTCTGATAAATATGAACCAAAACTTTAAGCAAACACAATCAGCCTGGGAGGTCTAGGGGAGGAGCAAGTGCTTATGGAAGTTCTTGCACTCTGCATAATTGCAAGAACCCTACACAAGAACCCTACAGGAAGAACTCTATGTTAATAGTAAAGCTCTATGATTCTAATTTCCTTTTCTATTAACTTCTTTTTCCTTTAAATAAATACCCCTCCTCCTTGGCATGCAGGCTGAAATGTGCACATGTCTTGCCATATATGCAAGCTCTGAGTTGCAACCTTTTCTTTTTTCTCAAATAAATCATTTAGTGACAAAATACTTGGTCAATATTGTTTTTCTGTCGACAAGTCAGGACATTACATTTTTGAGCAAGATCTTTGATTTTGACATATCTTCTTGTATCGTGTTTTTCCTTAAATCTCTAAAACAAATTATTGTTTGTCAATCTAGAATTGTGGACATAAATATATGTAAATAAATATAGTGCTTCAAGTTGTGTCTTTAAGAAAATCCTACTGAGCAAGATTAGGGCACTGTAAGTAAGGACGCCATTTTCTTTTCTGCTGTGTTTTCCTGTGTAATATTGGATTGCCCCTACTCTGAATCAGGGTCCAGCATGAACCCAGCTCTCCTGAGGGTGGGAGTGGTGGGTGTAGGGTTCATTATCTCAGTTGCCTGAGTAGCAACTGAAAGGAGAGCCTGTCTCTTATGACAGGGGCAAAGCCACTGCTTGGATTAAAGGGTATGGCATTAAGGCCAACAGAGGAGATTTTGAACTTTGCTCAGGTTTGAGATAAGACTTATGCAGTAAGTTATAAGAAAGTTTGAAACTGACAGTTTACAGGAGCTGTGGAAAGCTGACACTTGGAGCCCAAATTTTATAATTTGTAGCATAAGTAGGTATAAAGTTTGCATTGTCACATTTGTTCAGTCAATTTCTTCTGAAAGTAAAATATTTTAACAGAAGGTGCTACCAGAAGCAGCACTTTTTCTCCTAAGCAATCTGATTACACTCAGGAAGTTACATGTAACATCTTGTAGTCATAAATATAGAGTGCTACCTGTCTTCCACCCAAGGCTACTGTAAAGATATAACATAAATAATGGGTTTTGAATTAAAATTCTCAATAAATATTATACATTATTAAAATGACTCACTTTCTGAAGATATAAAAGAACAGAACTTGCCACCTCCCAAAAAATCTCTCTTTGGCATAAGGGTTATTTTAGGTTGGTTAATTTTTAAGAAACAGTAGACCTGGGAAAAGTTCTGAAAAACAAGTAGAAGTCATTCTCTGTAAAGGACACTTAGATTTGTAAGGGAAACCTTTTGTAAGGGTGTTTCCTTCACTGTTCCAGGCCTATCATCACTATCAGTGGAGAAGCCCTGGACTGAAGTCTGCATGATGACCTTACCCTTTGTTATTGACTGTGCATTTTATGGTAACCTCCCATCGTTGACTCCCACTCGTGACATTTCCTTTTGACTTTAGCTGAAGGTGGTATTTAAGATGATGGCTTCAGCCATTTTGCCAATTACTCAGTTTTTCTGGGTCTCTTCCATGAGTAAAGGAGGTATACATGTTATTAAATTTTAATTTGTTTTTCTCCTGCTAATCTGTCTCATGTCACTTTGATTATTAGACTGGTCAGAAGAACTTAGAAGGAAAATTTTTCCTCTTGGAATGATAAGGAAGTTATGACAAATGACATACTCAAGCTATAAAAATAATTGAGGGTAAATTAGTCTTATAAATTGAGAAGTGTAGGCTTCCAGATATATGCATGAAATGTCTTTGAAAAATTAGAAATGTAGATTTATTTCTGGAATCAAAGAGCAAATCACAGTGGATGAATTTCCTCTTCACCCTTTCCCCTCACTGAATAATATTTAAATTGAATGTATGATGTTGTATCATTCTCTCATCCATCTATTGGTTTGGGAAGAACTTTTACAAACTCTGATCACAAATTAGTAATGACTATAGCAAAATCCCCCCAAAATTGTCTGAGTCTGAGGCATTGCAATTTGTTATGATCTTGATTTATATCTCCTGGCAGCACAAACACAGTGCTAAATTGTGATGCTTTGCAAGAGCAACCGAGGAATTTCTGGGGTTTGGTCTATCACCAGAGAGAAATGTCTTAAAGAGACTCCTTCTAGAAGACTCTGAATCTTACCTGTTTAGCTAAATTCCAGGTAGTTCTAGTGGTCTTCTAAAGTCTTAAGTTTCCATTTGGGTGAAGATAGCACAATAATTTGTCTTTCTCAGAAAGAAGTGGTTTAAAGGGAAAGATGTGGTTTAAAGTCTAGGACCTCATTCCTGAAAGAAGAGAATATTGTTCTTACTGAGGTTATCCCTACATATGTGAAATTGAGATGTTTAAGGGAACTATCTGGGTAATTCAGACAGCCCAATTTTTTTTTTTTATCTGAAATATAGAAAGTCCTCATTGTGGTTTCCTTCAGACTCCTTTTATTATAATGTTGATGAGATGCCTTCGGAGCTTAACCCGTGTTTACATCAATTAGCCATGGCTTTGTTAAACTCTTTTGCTTCATTTCCAAGAATCTATGGATGACTTAAGTGAGGATTTACTGTTCTCAGATTAATGAGATAAGCAATGGTAAGTGTGTATATTGTTTTTCTCTACTTTGTGGGAGGTGGGAGTATTTTGCAAGAATTGTTTGACTAATTGCCTCCATTCTCTGCCTCTGCGTGTACAGTGTATGCTCCCTGGCTATCTTAATAGTCCTGTTTGCTTCTCATTCAAAGAATTATAAATTTTTTTAATGTTCTTAAAATATTTGCCCTCAGTATTCTGTTTGGATATGGCACTGAATAGCCTATCAATCCCATTTTGAAGATGTAGAAATTGACCTGGAGGGTAACTATATGATTTGTTGGTGGAGGCTGGACCATCCTGGGGTGGCTCAGTCAGGAGCTCTCCCTCTCACACTAGATTATGGAATGAGTTCCTTGTTGTCAAAATTAAGGTTGAAATCACTCAAAGCTAGCAGGACCAGTCCCCCCTATAAAAGCAGTCAGTCTTACTGTTGGAGGTCTAAGAAGTCCAAGGTAAAAAATTACTCCAACTTCAAAGCCAACTACTGAAAGATATCAAGTGGGCAGGCAGGGAGGTCTGCTGTTGTATGAGCACTTAGAAATAATCACTTTTGCTTACAATTTTTAACTGTACCTATTTTTTTTCCTAAAACATTCTTTATGTGGTATCTCAGAATCAATCATTTGTAAGCACTACAACAGTTTTCCCTCCTTCTTCAACCAGTTTCCCAAACTGGCTGAATCATATTAATCAGAGGCTGCCCTGGTCACCATGTAAGGTAATAGATTAAGCTACTAGCCTGGTGAGAGAAGAATATATGCTGCCTTTTCTCCTCAGTGCACTTAGAAGGAGGCCATGGCCTGGCAGATAATCCATACCTATTAGGGCAAAATCAATGTGCCCAATCAGGTAATGCCCTGATAGGATTTTCTCTACAGCAGAGTGCTAAGCTGCCTGAAGGAATCGCTGTAGGGCAATTTCCTCCTTCAAAAGAGAGGGCCTGGCTGTAGTGACAGCCTGTTGCCACCTTGATCCCTGGAGAGCACATGACATGAGTTCTTTTATTCTGGATGTCCACACTGTCACGAATTTAGATTTTGAATCTCATCTGCAGGTGTCCTTAATTCTCACTTTTATTATGTTTGTATGTCATTTTGAGGTCAAACATAAAACGGAATGTGGGATTGATAAATTAACAAGATCAATAAGAAGAAATTGACAATATCATTTTGGCAAATTATCAGCAGAATTTATAATACAGAACTAACTCAGTTATGTTGAAGCTGCACAGACTTCCCCTAAGATCATATAAATGTGTACTGGTTAACACAGTTATTGATGGAAAATTTAGTAAAAGTTCATTTGGCACATACTAAATACAGAGCACTAAGCAGAATTCTGTATAGCTGTTTTGTTTCTGAAGTTTTTCATGTACACTTTTGAGATTCTAGTTAACATTTACTAAAGAACGACAATTTGGCTCTGACTTTATTCAGTTGGATTCACTTTGTACTTTATGATTCTCTTTTAATTTTGACTATTTATGATGAGTGTTTCATTATAAACCATTTTAGAAAACAATATATAGTAATGGTAGCCATGTTTTGCAGTTTCTTCTTTATATAAGTGATGTCTCTCATTTAAATAAGAGCTGGGGTAGATGTTTCCTGTCTTTCAAAAAGAAATACAACTTAACAGTGAAAAAACATGGATGGGGAGATTTAAGCATCTTGCTGTGGCTTATGGATACAGTTCAGGAAGGCTCTCAGAGTCTGAAAATTTAGGCAGTGATTGGTGATTCCACCCTTTATCTCATTTTCACCTTTCTTCTCTCTTTTGAGAATTCACTACCATACCTTCTGGTTATATAATCTCCAGACTGAGGGGAATTTGAAAGGTCAGGCTAAAATTCTTTTGTCATAAAGATAAGGCAAAACCAAATTAGTTCCCTTAACCATGGATGCTACGGTAGGTGGGAGAAATTTATGTCTGACGCCTTTTCCTCCTTTGAAATGATGAATATCTTCTTTCCTGAGAGAAGCGTTGTGCATTCAAAGTATTTTTTGTGAGTGCTTTGAACATGACTGCAGTTAGTGGAAAATTTTCCCTAATAATATTAAATACATTTTCCCTCCTGGGAAGAAAGCTAAAGGGTCTACATCTAAACTGAATAAAATTTGCTGCCTCTAACCTTCTGATGTCCTCTGGCAGTTTACCCTTGTAGCTCTTGCTTTGGTTTAAGCAGCTCTGTTGGAAGGCTGAGACCTAGCCTTTTGTGATGAGACAGAATTAGAATCTAGCCTTTCAGATAAGGATAAGATTACTTCCAAGGGCCTTGGCAGGCAGGCCTCAGTGCTGGGGATCAAGGTTTCCTCCTGAGTGCGAGATCTCTGAGTGACCAGGCATCAGAGACAACTCACAGGATGCTCCACATTCTGCAATGAATGGCACTGGGGGGAGGGCCACAAACACCTCCTGAGCTGTTGAAAGGGAAAGAATTTTCTAATTTGTCCCAGAATACAAGGAAAGATAGAGTAATATTACAGTACCATATCAATTTAAAAAATAAAATACAGCAACGATAGTCATTACTATAATAAAAACAAAAAACTATTGCTGTTACTACAAAGGAAAACTAACCAATCTCTAACCAACTGAGCAGATAAAATTTTATCAAGAAATTCATTAACCAACAAGAAAACACATAAACTGCATGTTTGCGTTGTATTAATGATTTCTTTTTAAAAGTAAAATTAGCTGCTCTTTCTTTACTGTATTATTTCCTTGAATGAATTTATAATTCTCATGCCAGACTTTTAACTCCTTTTCTTTTGACCATATTCAAGGTAGGATCATATTAAAAAGATTTTGAATGGTTCTCCAGGACTGAATAAGGCACCAGGCTACACAGTTTACCTACATTGTTGACTGAATAATCTAAGCAATGTTATAAGATAAGCAGTATTCTTATCCCCACTTTATAGGTGAGATTCTCCTGTTTGTTTTGCTTCCCCGTCATTGCCTGCCTTCCCCAATCCTGCTAATTTAGCGCTGCATTCTCTCTGAGGAGTCCCTGATGCAGCCTAAAAGAGTGTAAGGTGCCCAACTCCACTATTGGGGTGCTGTGTTTTAGGGTGAGTAGATGGTGCCTGTGTGCCCCTCCCATCTCCCACCATGTCTGCCCTGTCTGTGCCATGGCACTCCTGTCCTCGTGGCCTGTTTTTTTGTTTTGTTTTTTTTTTGTTTTTTTTTCTCCTTGGACAGAAGTCTCACCACAAACTCCAGTGCTTTTGGTTGGGTTCCTGAAACCCTGCCTTGCCCTGATCGTTCTACCCTGGTCATTCCTCCCATTGTTCTCTGCTCTGACTGGGGACATGCACAACTACTCAGGAAATGCTTTAAATCTTTTGCACTTTGTTTGCTTATAATTAGATTCTTGGATCCTAGACTCCATACGTCACCCTCCCTAACTACTTTGGCTCCTTCTGGTGGGCTGACACTTCACTGTCTCCTCCTGATGTTTTGGATCTCAACACTTTTTTGAGTTTCCTTGCTTCTTCGTACCAGTATTCTCCTCCTCAGGAGCAGTTCTAGACTTTGTGGAACCCATAGCTTATTCAATTTGGGGAGCTTTCCTAACATAATACAAAAGTATCAATACTCAGGTATAAATATAAATATTTATTTAGAATGATAAAATAAATCATAATGTGACTCTTTGAAGAGTCATCTTCCTCTCTTTGACTACTCTTTAGGCAATTTATCAGAAGTGCTTACATAAAATGCTTCTTGTCATAACTTGGCTTCCTTTTACCACTTAGAACACTTATAAACCCCCATACTCACAGAGATCAGTGTAAATGAGGAGCCCTAAAACTTAAGCAGCACTAGATCCATAGTCACTCTGACCCATTCATTGTGGCTCTGAGTGAGGACCCTTTGCTCTCTCTCTTTTTTTTTTTTTTTCCATTTTAGAGAGCCGTAACTCTGACAGAAAGCATGTGAGAGAGACAGAGACAGAGAGGAGAGTGAAACTGTATTTGTATAAGTGAAATAGAAGCGGGGGCAGTGTGTATGAGTGTGTGTAAAGGAGGGATTGATTCAGACCATTTCCTCTAGCTTGCTAGGCCTCTCTCCTTTGGTGCAGAACTGCTTTCATTACTGACATTTTATATCTGCTTTTACTTATTGACAGATTATCCTGCAGGAAGATTGAATGCATTTATGGTACTTTCTGTTCTCTCTTGGGGTCTGGCCAGGCATGAGTTGACTCCCACCTTGAGATAGGGCATACTTGGAGAGGTAAAGACCTAGAATACACCTAGGCAAGCCTAGGATGTGGGCTGCTAGACAGAGTGTGGTATCCATGGGGCAAAGAGACAGCCAACTAGGGTCATCAGGTCAGGCTGGGAGCATCAGGGAGGCCACCCCTGGAATAACGGGGATCCTGATGGGCCAATGGAGCCAGCGCTGTGGCTCTCTCCTCTTTGAACAAGGGGCACCAGAAAAGGAGAGCTGAGGGCTCAGCAGCCTGCACCTGGGAAGCACAGCTTCAAGTGACAGAGTGCCACCTGGAGTTCAGTGAAAAATTTCAATCCTTAGGGCAGCTCCCCAGACCAGAATGTGGGAGTTCAAGAATAACTTTAAGGGTTGTTGGGAGAGGAATCAAGCAAGATCAATAGGTCGATTGCAATAGGATCTAAGTGGGAGACCAGATCTGGGAAAGACTTAGGGGCAGCACATTGAGGCTAGGTGTGTTTGTGTTTTTGGGGCAGAGATATCTACTCTCTGTACAGTCTTGAGCAAATTATTTAATTTATCCGGGTATTCTTAGTCTCTCTATTTGTTTTGTTTAAATAGTAATGGCGTCACAGGCTTACTTTAATGACTAAATAGGTGCAAATATTGAGTATAAACCAGATCCTATTCTACTTTTTTTTCCCTAGTGTCTAATACCTAGGCTGGCACATAATAGGCCCTTTATAAATATTTGTTAAGCTTCCAAATTATTAAATCATATAGATATATCTATATAAATAAATAGCTAGATTGATCTCTATAGATATAGATGTATAAATCAATGTATATGTATATAATGGTATAAACTTATCTATATATTTATTTATTATCTCTTAGTTTTTAAAACTGAGTATAAGGTCAGGGCCAGAGTGGCATAAGTGGTGACAATCCTTGGTCAGAGTGTGAGACTAGAGCTTGTGAATTCCTCCTGGTGGAGGGTGGTGCAGCAAGTGTGGGTGAGGATCTCTTTAACACATTGAGAGGAAAGATTCAAAGATGACGACTCAGCAGACTTTGACTTGTTTGTCTTAAACTCTATCTCTGCTTAAAATGGTGTTAAAGCCAAAGTTTAGAGTGACTTTCCTAAAGCATTTACCACTATTTGTTTTCACTGTTTAAAAACAAGTCTCAGCTAATGGGAAAAGACTCCTGTTAAGTATTCAGTGAGCTTCACTCTTTCTGTTTGCCCCAAAGGCACCTTTTGCAAGGGATAATGAAGTGTTCTCACTGATTCCCTATTTGGCTTCCAGACTTTGATGTACTTAAATATATTTTTTGGTGTCGCCTTTGATCCTGTGAAGCCTAGAGCCGCCCTCCACTTCATGGAGGAAATAGGGTTCAAGTTCAGTCTTGAGTGACAGAAAGCAGAGAGCACAGCGCAGGTTGGAAGCAAGGGCTTTGGCCACAGGTAAACCAGAGTCCAAGTCTTGGCTCTGCCATTTACCAAATGTGTGATCTTATGCAAGCTACTTGTCATTTAAAGCTTCAGTTTATTCATTAGATTAAAATGATAGTAGCTACCTAATAGGGTAACTGCTGCCCTTGAAAGAAATAATACCAGTAAAATACTCAGTATAGTGCCTGGTTCAGAGTATGTGCTTAATACAGTTTAGCTATTTGTATAAGGAAGGAGGAGGGGACAGATGTACAAGTGAGGATAACTAAGCACGGGTGAGGGGGAGAAGCAGCCTGGTGTCCCTCTGGGTCAGTTCTCGTGGAGTGTGAGGCTCAGAGGCGTGGTGAGAAATGCAGTCAGTACAGAGGGTGTGATTAATTAAAGCTTTAAAAACTAGATAGAAAACTCAAGTAGATAGAAAAAGCTGTGGTAGATTTTTGTACACATTGTCTTGAAAAATAGTACCATGTGAGTTTAGAACTTCCTTTTAGAAACTGAAATTCCATTTAGACATCACTATGTGTCAGGGACCACGCTGCTGCATCCTATCATTTCCTAGACTCCGTGGAGTAAGAATTATTGTACCCATTTTAAAGATGATGATATTGTGCCCCAGAGATAAATATTAGCCCATGGTCACCTTTGAAATTCAACTCACCTGTTAAGTGGGGATTAAATTAGCATGTGTGAGAGTAACACATGGGAAGGGAATGTGAGAGAGCCTGTGAACTTTCCGCAGAGAAAGCATTCAACTAACACTACCTCCCCTTAGTTCTGTCTTAGATTTAAAGACCAGGCTTCTGCTCTATTATCGTGACCAAGCCCCAGCTTTACTCACTTCCATGTACTCCTTTGGTCCTCCCATGCCTGTGTCCCTGTGTGGATAATCTACTCAGGGCATGATAACTTTCAGGACTGGGTATCTTTCTCTGAGCCCTGCCTGTGGCTGTGACTGCTCTTTCTTCCAGTCTTTTGGATGGAAGAGCTGGCCTCTGCCTGCCTGCCTGTTTACTTAGAGTCGACAAGTCACCACGTTCCAGCCTCTTTCTGGCACACCAGTGTGATGGCTCCTGCCTGGAAATTCACCCATTGTCCACCAGCAGTGTCCAGGCAGCATGTGGGCTAGAAATCTTAGGTGCTGAGCTCTATCAATCTGATCCATCCCTCTCTCTAAGTTGCTCTTCCAACAGTAGAGCTTATGAAAAATAGAGATGCTTGGGCCTCGTTCTAGACCAACTGAATCAGATGCTTCCGTGGTGCGGCTGCAGAATCTGTATTTTAAAAATGTCCTCCCAGGTGGCCGTTTCACAGGCTGGCCTTTGGGAAACACTGATACAGGTACTTTGACTACATGACCTTTAAGGCCTACTCAGCGAGTCTGTGATTTGCTCACAGTTAGGTCAGGTTCATGAATTAAATTCAGATCTGTACGCTTCCTTTCCTAAGGGTTTTTAAAACTACTTCAAGAGAAAAAGTATTTAATCTCCCCTCCATATCTCCTCTGGATGAACCCGTCTTAATCTCTACGTGTGTTAGAAGTCCTGCAGGATAACGTGAAAGCTCACCTGCTTCTGCAGCTTGCTTAGCATTTCAACTTGCTCTCATTCTAAGGCAGACCTCTTGCCATGTCTAAAGCCTGACCTTGCATACAGTCTTCTGGACCTCCATTTGCTCTTCACTGTCACTACCTCAACCTAGTTTCAAGTTTCCTCTTAGAAATGATCTGCTAACGTTCAAAGCCATCTCTATCAAAGCCATTTCTTTGAACTCTTCTGAAGAATAATCTGGAAACATCTGAGATTTAATGTCTTTTAAAATATTGTGAAAAAAAAAAAAAGGTTATTCTGTCTCTATTGAATCCTCCAGAATCATTAGTTACCAGGTTAGGTTTTACCGACATCCTAAAACTTTTGTTGACGTACTAAAACCTTTTAAAAATTGATTTATAAAGTGACAAGTTTGGAGACTTTTGAACATATCTCTATGAAATTGTTTTAAAATGTTATATATTTATATGTCATTTTACTTCACCTTTACATCACATTTACATGGACCAGTGAGTGCCGTCTATCAATGCTAGTGATTTTATTTTCTTTGAGCATCTGTATTTATGTACTGCAGAGAGTTCCTACGGTAATAAAATAATAATTTTATTAGAGACCAATTTATCCCTTGACTGTTTTCATGCTACCCAGAATAAGATGGGTTTTGTCAGTTCTGGTTTCACAGACAGCAAGTTCCTAACATTTTCTGTGCTGCAGACATCAACATCCCTGAAAGCACAATGACAGTGAAAATGTCTTAGATTCCCAGAATAACCAAGAATATTCTGGCATGAAGTATTAGGTCATTAATTTGGGAGGAACATTAAGAAGCAGTGAGATGGAATTAGGTATAATCATTTAGCAATAATAGGACAAGAGGAGTTGGAGGGAGGCACAGTTTGTCATCATATCTCTGACCAGGGATATTTTGATTAGTTTGCCATGTAAGGGTCTTGTTAAAGATTATAGTAAATCTCTATTCCCATCCGATTATTCCCAGGCTGCTATATACCTGTTTCTCACATCTGGAGCCCAGGTCAGCTCTGGAAGAGATTGAAGAAACATCTAAGTCAGTTTCAGTCTCAGGCTTGCTGTCTGTTGGCCACAATAGGCAGCCTTGCTGAATGGATATTTACAATGTGGTAACATGGTGGGATACAAGAGGGGATTTGATGATCTGGCTAACAGCTTGTTCTCTTACCAGTGAATCTCCAAACCAGTACAAATGTAGCCGTGTGATTTTAAAGTAACAAGCAGTGTTTTCATGAGTTTGTAGAGCTCTTTAAACAGAACAGTGAGAAAAGGGTGCGTTTTCCCTTGTTTCAAGATGGAACGATCTGGAGTTGAGGGTGGTGAGGATGCAATTTTGAAGAAGGCTTACTAGAGTGGGCTTCCATTCAATTCACAAAGAAGCTAAGTTGATGCAGGAAGAGTAACAGAGTTTGGGGGATGCTTAGCAATTGGGAGAACTAGGGATACGCTTTCCCTGGAAAGTTCAAGGAGATAGTTTATATTTTCACTAGGGAATGTTCAACATACATTCCAAAAACAATTATATGTTCTCCCTGCTTTTTAATTTGTTAAAGAAATTCCAAAATTTAATTACTTAATTAATAGGTCTCAAAAGTTATGCTCTTATAATTATAGACCATAATAGTATATTAACTTTAGTGGAATTCATTTAAAAATATTTGAAAGCACTTGCAATCATTTTAACACAACAAAAGTAAAATAGGACAAAATGTCCCCCCAAAATGTGCAATACCTGTCTCTTTATGCTAAAGAAATGAATTTAAACATTAACCAGACTTTCAGTTTAAAATGGAGGCAGGCCAGAGGCACCTTATCTGTCCCCTGCAAATATTCCATGAAAATCCCTTTGAAAATGTACAAGCACTGTTTTTTTTTTTTTTTTTAATTGTGGCAGATCTGACAAGCAGAATACAGGAAGATTGGGAGGATGTCCACAAACTGCCACACTGGTGATGTTTAGTTGAGGAGCACAGTGGTGGATTCTATTCGCTTCACCCTCTGTCAAATTCAGGCAACCACATTCCTTTCTGTATGAGGACAACAGTTTTTAGGAAGCCAGATCAGGGCATACCTCCTCTTTTCTTTCTTCCCTCTTTATTCTGGATTAGGGACTCTGGGTCTTAGTAGGAACCATACCAGACATGTGATACAACAGAGTGGAATGTTAGAGCATAATTGGTGGTGGCACATTGAATTGGGGTTGTAAGTGTGATAGAGGGAGGCAGAAATAAGAGCTGGAAGCATGAGTGAGTGAGCATGTATAGATGTGGGAGGGTATGTGTGGGGGCTTCATGACTTGTCTTTGGAAAAGAGGTAATTGCAGACTATGCCAAGTATTTAAGATAGTCAAGAGACTGCAGCAGTGAAAGAAGGAGGTTTATTTATCTAGCAAGTATTTATTGAGTACCTACTATGTGCTAGATGCTGCTTTGTGGTAGAGAAACAGCACTGCAAAAGAGAAACGAGGGCCTGGTTCTAGTGGAAAAAGGGTGCAGAACAGGGGACAAAAATAAGTAAATCATTAAAAAATGTAATTTTTTATAATCATATGTGCTGTGAATCAAATAAGATGGGGTGGTGTGACAGTATAAATGGGGCTCCACAGACTAATCCATTGTGGCCCCAACATAGATTGGGCCCATGGCTGCAGGATTTGTCCAGAAGAGCTGAGAACAAATGGGTTAGAAGAAACAAAGTTTGATCCTTATCACACTCTATTATGCAGGTGTTATTACTAACCTGTTTTACAGATGAAAAAGATAACTTGAGATAATAAATAGGCAAAGAAAAATCCTTAAAAGAAGAAATACAAAGTTAATACATATTTCGAACTTGTTAAAATTCACAAGTAATTAAATAAGCACACTAATAATTAAAAGAATAAAATTTAAAATTATAATTAGATACTATTTTCAATCAACCAAATTTGCAAAGATTAAAAAAAATGACTGAATTTTTGCTAGTGATGGTGGCATATCTTTGACTCTCTCATTTGCTGCTGAGGAAAAGGTTACTTGGTACAACTTTTAATTAAAACAATTTATCTGTAGGAGTAGATCCAAAGAAAATAAAGATTACTATACCAGATGTTAATTTCAGTACTAGTAATAAAATCCTCAAATTGGAAACAACCTACATGTCTGACAGTAGGGAAATATTTTCATATATAGAACCATTATATAGTTATTAAAAATAATGTTCATGAAAGTTTATTGATGACATGTGGGAAATGATTGTTAAAATATTAAATGAAAAAGTAGGCTAAAAGTTGAATATGTGGTATGATGAAATTTTGGTAACAGAACCATCTGAGGTCCAAGGGACACATACATGAGAGAGTAGAGACCCCACACACAAGTGGTTCCCGTAGGTATGTGTGTAATTAAATTTAATCATTTTCTTTTGTTAATCTGTATTATGTCTATTTCATGCAAAGGCAGCAGCAACAACATTTAATAAGGATTATGGTACATGTGAATGAAGTCCATTTTGCTACTGCAAAAATGACCCCTCAGTGCCAGATTTTTACCATCCTCATGCTCTTATAACATGATTTAGTCTGCTTCTAAATCAGAGAAACTAAGCGGGGTAAACAATATCTGTAAATTAAACAGATACTAGGGGCAATGGGAAACCTAAGATGACCACTGATTTCTTCCAAACTCCCTGGCAAACCCCATTTTTTGTATTTTGCAATCCTTCGTCTATCATTTAAGCTGGACTTCATTCAACTGCCACTTAGTATGGGTTATCAATACATCCTCATTGTTATATGTATGTTTTCTAGATGGGTTGAAGCCATCCCCAGCTGCAATGCTGATGCCCTCATAGTGGCAAAGAAACTGTTAGAAAAAGTGTTTCCTACTTGGGGTATGCCTTCCACAATCTCTAGTGATCAAGGCACCTACTTTACTGAGAAAATTATAGAAGTCTTAATGGAAAGCCTTGCAAACCTTTTGGAATTCTTATTGACCTTTTCACCCTCAATTATCAGGCAAGGTTGATAGAGCTAATAAAAAAACTAGATTAAGCAGAACAAGTTTTAATTACATGAGACTAAATGAGCTGATGAGAGTGGTTACAATTTTTATGAATTTTTGTTTGAAACATTTGCTACTTCTTTAATTTTATTTCAGGTATAAAAAAACCTTTCCTCTTAAACTAACCATGACTTACAGCAATTTGGTAAATTACACCTTCGTAAGCATAATGAAAACATTCATCTTTTTCTCCCTACTTGATCCCTTCTGAATTCAGAAACTCTCTGTAAATATTCTTATTTTCATGGCAATATTGTTATTTGTATTAAGTTCAATAAGAACCTGTTCTCCTTGTAACAGGTCACAGTTGGAGACCATTTATATTACCAAGACTTTTATTGAAATGTCATATTTGAGAGAAACATGAATAGACTCAGATACGGCCAGACACCTTTAAGAAATTAAGATTGAGTTATGGAAGCCAATAAAACCCTTGGAAATATTTACCTGGTACCTTATTTACGGGATTCTCAGCAGTCTTACCAGGTGAGTAAAGAAAGTCACTTCCTGACAGGTGTAAGAACCTCAAGATATTTTGGCTATGTTGACAAAAGAGGAACTTGAACTCATCCAAATCTACAGGTATTCCAGGTGAAGTCTGGTGGCAAATCCTTCCCTTGGCTTTCTGGCCTCAAGAGTCTTTTTAAAGTTCAATCTGGAGATTCCTTATGAAAAATTCCAGCAAGGAAGATTTAAAAGAGCCTATATGATCAATTGCTATTCTTGTATTGATACAAATAACAGGTCATGTTTATTGGTAAATTATTTTGCAAATAAATTTATTTCATTCGGCTATCTTTAGTAAAATTGAGGGAGATTTTAGACAGGAAAATTATGTTTTAGTAATATATCTTTGTGGATATTAGTTTCTCATGCTGTTCATTGTTGTATTCTTCTTCTTCTTCTTCTTCTTCTTCTTCTTCTTCTTCTTCTTCTTCTTCTTCTTCGTTGTCGTCGTCATCATCATCTCCATCGTCATTTCCTCCTCTTCCTGCTCCTCCTCCTCCTCTTCTTCCTCCTCCTTCATCTTGTTCATCTTCTTCTTCATCTTTTTTTTTTTTTTAAGTCATTGACTTAAAAAAGGGGCTCAGAGCTGAAAAGAAATAAGTCCAGGGTGATCAAGAGTGGAACTCGCATCAGAGGCATCATTGCAAAGGTTGAGTCTGCACTAGGATAACTGTCCATTGTCTTTTAAAGTTTTGTTTCTACTTGTAAACCGGACTGAATTCTGAATTCTTCTAGTCTCCAATATCTGACTATGACTCTCCAAACTAACATTTCCAATTTTTCTCTTATCTTTTGGCTTGGGATCACTGAGAACTAAAACTTGCATTTCCCCAAAACATTGTAAGCTAACATGGGATAACTTGATATAAACTTCAGAGAAATCATCACAATGGCTTGCATATGGACAATCTGTGCCCTTTTTAGAAAGGTCACTAGAAGCAATCAAATTGCAGACCAGGAAAATCTATCAGATTGTCACCACTTGCCTTCACCTTATTTGAAGATGCTTCGAGCCAGACATCTAGAAATCTTCTCAACTACCTGCCTTCAGAATTCAGAAACCAAGATTATAGTTTGCTCCAATTATTAACTCCCCTGCCCCCCGCCAAGAGATGCCTCTTATTAAATACCTTATTGCTTGCACCAGAGGCCAACTTTGGGAGCCCATCTATATCACTGCCTCCTGAAATGAGACACAACTGTTTAACTGAACTGATCTATTCTTGAGGCAGACTAATTTAATGAAATATGGAACAATGATCAACCCAACTTCTGGAATATAAAACTTCTCAGAAAGTTCTGAAGGTGGGACTGAAAGGTCTCAAAACAGGCCTCCCCAGAATGTGCCACTTAGTCATGTGGCACAGCTAAAAGCAATCAAGACCCTGCAGGCTCATGAGAAAGTTTCACCTCTCCCTTAAAGAATTTAAATTAAGGGCATTGCTCATAATGAGTTATCACCAGAAATAACTTTTTATGACCTATCTATAGGGCAGAAAAAACTTCTAATTACTGGACACCTGCTCTTCTTATTCTCCTGTGAATGACATTCCTCCCCTTTGAAATCTCAAGATACCTTACTTCATTCTTAGCTCAGAATGCCAATTATACCTCATTTTCTCTTTTTATCTCTGAACCACTCATGTATGTGGGGGTTTCATACATATGTATCCAATTAATTTAGTCACTTTCTCTTGTAAATCTGCCTCAAGTTTATTTGATTATTAGATCAGCCAAAAGAATTGAGCAGGGTAGGTAAAGGAATGCTTCTTCCTCCTCACAACTCGCACTCTCCACACATTTCTTCATGGTTTGAATTCGGAGAAGATATGTTGAAAATTTATTATCATAATTTAAAATAAACTCATATAAAAGTGAAGAACAGTCAGTAGTAGACAATTATCTTTCTGGGCCAGAGGCAAGGAACAGAAACTTGAGGTCATTGGTGATTCTGTACCAGTGTCTACCACAGAAATACAGGCACATGGTAAAATCTGCTCCGCTTAGGAGAGACAAAGATTTCTGCTCCAGCAGAACTACAGCTGGTAAAACAAGAATCCAGATTCTCCTGTATACCAGTATACTCTATGCAGTATTTCTAATAGCATTATTATCTATTTTTCAGCAATTCCTTTTCCTCTGAACCTCTTGTTTCTCTCCTGAAGCAGTTTTTTATGCTTTCTCTTCCCTTCAATTTACATTTAAATGCTTAATGGGTTCATGACACTGTAAGAATCTTTATAATAGGTTCTAAAATACGTGCAAAACTTTTATAAAATTTTTCATAGTTGGATATAAAGTAATGCCCACGAGATGTTATTTTTGTGTAGATTACATATAAAATGAAATTCAGAAAATGATAACAAAGAAGTTAATTTTCTTCCAGTTGAATATATGGTTGATTTTCTTTCATTCATTTTTTTTTAAATGTAAGAGTTAAAAGGAAGATGGGAAGAAAATCAGGTTTGTGGTAATATGCTACAACAGCAATAGGAATACACCCTGATACTTTACCTGTAAGTTATCCTTCCGGGTCTGATCCAAAACCCTCAGGACTCTCTAACTTTACACAGTCCCCTATAGACAATAAAGAGAAGGTTGTGATTGCTGCTGGTAAGTGGACTCCCCTGTTCAATGAGACAATTTGACCTACTCTTTTTCCCCTTCAACTCCATCTGCCTCTTCAGTCTTCTTCCCAATACAGGGCTTCTTCACAGCACCATCTCAAGGGTTAGAAACAGAATGGCTGTGGCCATACATAAGAATAATAGGGCATGTACTTGAGATATGATTGGTTTTAGGGCAATATCAGAACTGGATGCATGGTGCCATGCAAGTTCAATGGGAACTGCTTAGCAAAAGCTTATAGTTGATTATCTATGGCTGTTGGAAGTTAGAGTGCTGTTCTGTGCTTATAGCCAAGTAGAACTCTATAACGCTAGGTTTAGGCTAATCGATATCTGTGTAAATGACATTGGGAACTCACTCTCCACTCTCTAAATATGAAATAAGTCATGACCAGAAAAATTAGATGAATTTATATATAAGCTACCTGTTCTAGTAGATTAGTCATTCACAAACTTAAGAATACATAAGAATCACCAGGGGACCTTGTTAAAAAAAAAATGTAGATTTCCATCTCTGCTTTCAGTAATTCTGATTGAGTAGGCCTGGGATGTATCTTTACATGTGACCCCAAGTGATTCTTAAGCAAGTAGTCAGTGGAGCACACAGTACGAAAGCACGGCATTAAATAGCAGAAACTGCTTGAGACAGGGAGAGACACCATCTAGACATTCTGATGTTTTGACTTAAAGGGCTATCTGTAATTTCCAAACGTTTTTTCTACTTTGATCTTCTTCATATGTAGGTATTCTTTCACCATTACCTCATTACATAAGAAATTGAAAGCAATGGGGTGAGGGAATGGGAGAGTACATGCTCCTAGGTAGGCGGGTGGGTGGGTGGTCTCCAGATAGGCATGTGGAAAGCTTTCCCAGATTCTGATATTATTTTCTCTATTTCCCCTATTTCCCACTTTACTTACCAATAGGTAACTCTTATCTTGGAGTAAAGCAAGTGTCTCTTGGTGGGGAATTTCTAGGTATGAGGAGATTTTTGCTAATACTCAAGGCATCATGGGACTTTTATTGTGGGTAAGCAGGAGATAAGACCTTGACCTTGAGAATGTTCCTTCCCGTTGAGGGTGGACAGAGATAATCTGGTCCCTTCTCTGCAAGGGCTTCCTCTCCAAAGTCTAGTCTTTCTTTGATCTGAGCAGAGGGTGCGAGGTGGGGGCCCTACTTAAAGTGCAGGTTTGGCAGGCATTCCTAAAAGCTGAGAGTCACTGGAATCCAGTCCAGAATCCACTCACCAAACTGGATATTAAAGCCAGGGCAAGGGCTGTGTTTGGCCAGAGGAGGTGGCACTTTTAAAAATCCGTACTAGGTCTGTTAGTTGGGACTTGGCTGGGTGGCACACCCAAAGGTCTCTCAGTTTTAACGCTCTCCTTGACTTCAGTAAACTGGGTATTGTGGTGATAGAAAGAGAGAAAACAGAATAACATTTAGAAAGATTTTTTTTTTTTACTGCTGCACATTCCAAGAGTTGTATATCCCTGCTTTTCTGACAACAATTGAGCCATGTGACCTCCTCCAGGCTGTGCTCATCTAGCCATCAGAAAAATAAATTCCTAAGTGAGTGACACATTATCCCCTTGTGTTCTGTCAGTCCTCCTAGTTGGCAGTTTTCAGCTTATCAGCTAGACTTTTAATGCCTGAGGCCAAGGTACTGCAGTGTCTTTTAATTAACTGGCTGCAGACAGTTTTACTGCAGTATCTCATCAGTATACAAAGTATATTGACTCTAAGTTGGAAAATGCTTCAGAGACATTACAAAACTTCTATTAGAAGAGATTTCTTTCTTAAAATTTAATTTTATTAGTTTCAAGTATACAGTACATTGATTAGATATTTACGTAGTTTATATATATACTTCTTAAATACCTCCTATCCAAGAGCTCGGAAGAAGAAGGATATGGGAGAAGCTGGGAGGAAACAAGTTTGAAAGAGGTGTTTTACTCTTCACTCCAACCCCTTCCCCTCTTGATTTCTGATCACGCAATGATCTCTCAAGAGATTTTGTAGAATTATTTGCCTTCTCACAACCCACTCCACTCTTTGGAGATGAAAACAGTTCTTGAAATGCAGCATGCTACCCTTTTTGATAGAGTTCACATCCTGAACTCTCTGACTATAGCAAAATTTGGAGAGTTGCCTACTGCCCATCCTACAGACCATGGAAGCTGCAAGAAACCTCTCTGATTCATGATCTTGGCTTTCGAGTACCTGCTGACCAGCCTGCTTGAACTGGATCTAGCCTTCCTTCCAACCTTGCTGGCTATAGTATCTGTGGCTTCTTGTAGAAGTCCAGACACACTCTCTTAAAGTGAGATTAGCAGGTGCTCAGCTCATTAGCTACCTAATCATTAAAGTTTCTAATGGAGTTCTCCCAGACAGACCATTTACTGTGCTTTCACTATATGGCCAGGCACATGCTGGGCACCTCATATGAATTCAACTCAATCTTCATGCTCTACAAGCTAAGAATCAGTCTCAATTTTCTGCTGAGAAACTTGAGATACAGAGAATTGGAATAACTTGTGTAAAGTCACACATCTTATTAAAAATCAAAACTGAAAAATAAAAGGTAGAGGAGAAAAAGTGCTTTAGAAGGAAAGGAGGCAGTAGTGCAACACTTCATTTTGAGAACAAAAACTCATTTGGGAAGGGTTTATTTTTCTATCTCACTCTTCTGCTGGGTCAGCAGATTAGTGCTGCAGTAATATTTGCTGGGTTTAGAAATGATTTGATTTCATTGGTCTCATTTAATTTTTCAATCCTTTACAACTTGAAGCCTGTTTTGGCCAGAATGGAGATTTCAGACATAAAGTTATTTCTCCTTTTTCTCCTCTTCTGTCAGTCTAATAAATATTAGAGTAACCACTCTTTTTCCTTCTAGAAGTACATAGTTTTATGGGGCAAAAGAAAATGCCAGTGGATCAGTTCAGGACAAGCCCTAACTTTTTTTTTTAAATTTTTTTTGTTTTGGTTGCGCAAGTTCCTGATTTAAGTTTTGATTGTTGAGGCATCCATTTCAAAGATGGTTGGTTCTCTTGAGTAAACACATTGCCAGCCACACTACTGGTAAAGAGCCAGGCTACCTCCCAAAACTGAGGTTCCATTGTTTTAGAGATTTTGGTTGATTTCAGTAACTGGGCCTTTGGGCTACTAGTCTGTTTTCCCTGCCTGTGCTCTAAATCCCCATGCTTACGTTTTAAATTCACCCATAAAGAGTGAGCCCTTGAAATCCTAGGCCCTCATCGTTGACCCTAATAAAAGCAGCACCTCAGGTGCATGCATACTCTCTCTACCTGCAACCTCGCCCTGTGGCCCCAGGTGCTCCAGATCTTGTAAGCAATAAACCTGTATCTTTTCAAAATTTCCTGAAGGTTATTGCTGAAGGGTGTCTTGTAATCATAATAGGAATCACAAGGGCTGGTCCAGCCACACCACTGGTTATTGATAGGCTGAGACTAGCATAAAATAGTCTGAGTCAGCACCTCTGGGTCAATTAGTGGTTCACAACATGGGCGGCACATTAGAATCACAGGGATAGATTTTAAAGATTCCCATGCCCTGGCCACATGCCAACCTGCTAAATTAGCATCTCTGGGGAAGGGGCCAAGCACAAAAATTAGCATTCCTGGGTGTGGACCGGGCATCAGTGTTTTTTAAAATGTTCCTGGTATTTCTGATGCATGGCGGTTGAGAACCACTGACTGCTCTAGCAGTGTTTCTCTAAATTTAGTGAGGACAGAAAGCACCTGAGCATCTTGTTAAAATGCAGATTCTGGTTCATGCCTGTGTGGGCACTGAGAATCTCATTTCTAACAAGTTCCCAGGTGAGGCTGCTTCTGCTACCCTTTACAGTCTGGGGAGCAACGCCATAGATCAGTGGTTTTCAAAGTGTGGTCCATGGATCTTCAGACCAGCATCACCAGGGAGCTTGTTACAAATGCAGATTCTTGGGCCTCATCCCAGTCCTGGTGAGTCAGCGACTCAGGGGATAGAGTCTGATAGCCTGGTTGAACAAGCTCTGCTGGCGATTCTGATGTACACTAGTTCGAGAACCTCTGCTAAACAATAGTTTCATGTTAGGTTTCCATGTTAAGAGACCCCTCAACTTAATGAAAGCAATGGAGAGAGCTTATTACAAGGCTGTTTTTGGAAATAAGAGATCAGGCTTCACGGGAACCCAGGAAAAGTTGCACAACCAGCATGCATGCGATGAACCGTTGTAGCACAACTAAGCATCCCAGGAATTGGGATGTGGTCTGGGAGTATGGAGTATGAGTCAGGATTTGGAATGACTGACCAAGCTGATTCATTGCTTGCCCAGTTGTAGGAGTTCACACATTTTGACCCTAGTGCCTTGCTCTCTCTTTTGACTCAGTGATTCTCTATGTCTCTGTTATGGCAGAGTGGCTTAGCTGGAGTCCTGGAATAGGCTGCTTGAGCTAGAATTCTGACTTATTATTTATATGTTCTTGGACATGTCACCTAATTTCTCTTGGCCTCAGTTTTCTTGTCTGAGAAATGGGAATACTAATTGTATCTACCTCATAGACTTGTTGCAGGATTAAATGAGACACAGGGTGTGACATGTTTAGAGAATCTCCTGGGATCCAGTAACTGCTCAAAAAAACAGAGCTGTCATATTGCCTTTGTCTTCATGTTTCTAGTTACATCTATCACAGCTGACTCTTCTAAACCTTGAGTTCAAATGTTTGAGAAAAATACACAGATTGCTGTTGTGAGTCACTGTCCTGGTTACTGAGCCAAGTTCCCCCATTAAGCATCTGTGGATATCTTGTATTTTTGCTGTTTGTGGCTTAGACGCTTTCACTTATTTGAAAAGATCCATTCATGCTCCAAATAAAAGGAGGAAGAAAGCATCTGAGATACGGCGCCACCAGCAGGACACTCGGGGCTAGTCCAAGGCCATGCAAACTTCTAGGTGACTTATTCTCTTACCTGAGTCCAAACAGTCTAACCAACTATTGATGACGTTTATGTCTGATGCCACTGTTTGGAAACCTATTTGTACATGAATTGACCAAATTTGAACAGCATTTGAATTGCGGAAGTGAAGACCCTGTCATACTAGTACTGCCGCTTCTGCTTGCCCCATCTGGAATTACATGATCACCAAAGTAGGGAACTTAAATGAAAGGAGAATGTTTTGCTTATTGACAGAGGTGAAGAAGATGGCAACCTAAAAATAAAAACTACACATTTAAAAACCATCCCCTTCCCACCCTCCCTGGGTTTTTAAATAAATGCCATTGTCATTGTGCAGACAGGCATGGAGAAAACAGGAGCTCATGTTTGTCACTTAGAGGCACGTCTCAGCTGGTTTCCTACAATAAAGTCCTGGGTTCATATGCTCAGATGTGTAGACTTTGCAGTTCACAAATATTAAGAACAGCTTTGTGATGAATCCTTCACAGACAAGACAGTCCTTATTTGACTAAGTGGTAACTACCAGCTCTTTCCCTATTTACTGATTTCTGAGTGACGAGGTAGAGCCTTGCCAAGTGCGAGATGCTTCCCACTATAGTTTTGAATTTGCATGGTAGCGTTTCATTCTTCATCATCTAGAATGTCTCAGCTGTCTTTTCTTTCTCCTTGTAGGAAGGCAGAGAAAAAATCAAATAATAATTGTAATGAGAAGTCTTATAATGATCTGAGGTCACCCCATGGTTCCCCTTCCTCCCACCTGTACCCTGCAGTCATTAGTTTCCATATTAGAAGATTTTAGACCTGGAAGGGCTGGCTGGTTCAATGTCTAACTTGAGTAATCAGGGTATATACAGATCTCTTTGAAAGGAAATAAATTCTCATAGACTTTTAGCATTACCTCATATCACTTTTTATTATAAAATTCCTTAAATAGGTAAAAATATAAAATTAAATAATATGTGTGTTATACAATCATAAAAACAAAAGTTACAAGTGAAATGTAAACAAAACGACAACCAAAAATTTCAAATTAATGACATTAAAGAGCAGATAGTGATTAAACTTAAATTGCCAAAGCTGGATGTATTAATAGAAAGATGTGTTGGCGTAATTGTTTTGCTCATGAATGTTTTCTCTTTATTTTAATCATTGCCAATCATTTAAATTGCAGTCATTACCATTATCATTATTTTATCACTTTAACAATAAAGTCATGTTAAACTATAAATGAGTTGGTCAATTTAGAAGATTAGGATGCACTTTCAACACACTGAACAAGAAAAAGTATTCTTTAACAAAAACGATGCTTGTTGTGTGTTTATTGGTAACCTAAGTACAGATTTGACAGCTACAGCACAGACACCTGGATGTTCACCTTTTCAACAGTCATGTGCCATATAATGACTCAGTTCTCTCATCACTTGTCTATATTCAAACTGCTACAAAAGTCTTGTACAATGCATGGCAACATCCTTTGTCCTTGGCTGGATGTACATCTGATTATGAACACAAATACATAGGCAGCCATCGGAACCTCATATTCATCCAGATGACATGGACCGTGTTTGCGTTCATAGATATATTTAGATTATCATTCAAAATAAAAACACAAAATTACATTCTCATAGACTTTTGGGATTTTGAAAAATCTGAGAATCTTCAGAGGTCCTAGGACTCCAAGTTAAAAAACTGATTGAGTTACTGCCTAAGTTTTAACCATTTAATTCTTTCACAAAAACCTGTGAAGCAGACACTAGCATCAACCCAACTTCACAGATGAGGCTCTGGGGTGTGTCCAGGTTAAGGAATTTGCCCAGTACTACAGAGGCAGTGAGAGAGGAACCAGGACTCTATCCTAGGTCCATCTGTCTCCAAAATCTCTCTCTTCAAGGTCTTTCAATATGTGACCCCAGAAAATCTGTC